>JARQOC010000010.1:126536409-126629135 GCA_033576535.1 Allobates femoralis | reverse complement strand
TAAATTGTGATACCCCCCATAGTCTCACATATGATGAGATATCCTAGGGGAGGTATTTGGGTTAGTAGACCCACCCAACCTTTCTGCAAACATAAAATCCACCCATAATACTATAGCAGATTTGGGGAAACAGTTTCAGCCCAACCCTCCGTTTTAAAATTGCAGCAGACCTGCCTGTGCGATACATACAGGCCATGTACAATATTATCGTTCAATACCTCACACCAGATTGAAATCACACCCGTGTTGGAGAAGTTGCATAATAATAGAGGTTGGGGGGCTAAATAAACTTTACTAGCTCTTCAATTGTGACCCCTGACTTTCATTATGCTGCTGTTTTAGCCACTCTGAGAAATAGGAAAATTGACTAACAACTAAAAACCTTGTCCTGAAATGATTGTACCGTATGTGGTATATTGATATAAATCCTTTTTTTTCTGTGCAGAGACTATCAGAGTTATCGGGCTGTGATCTGGCCTCTATAGACGTCTGTCTCATGAAGAAATCAGAAGAAGAAATGCACAATATTACCAAAACAATGGTAGGTGTAGTGTCACATTACAACATTACCACCGCCTTGGGGACTGTTAGGACAATATTTATTATCCAAATAACATAAATTGACAAAAATTATGGTGACCCCCACACAGCCCTCCATGCAGTATAATGGCATTGCCCCATATCTCTTCACACTATATAATGGTCCCCACACAGCCCTCCTCACAGCATGATGGACCTCACACAAACCTTCCCCTTGTATAATTGCTTGTATGCTGTATAATCACCCTCAAATAGCCCTTCATAAAGTACAGGACTTACTCATAGTCCCCCAAAATAGTATAACGACCCCCACATAGCTCTCCAAATAGTATAATGGCCACCACATAGCCTCCAAATAGTATAATAGTCCCTGCATAGTCTTCCATATAGTATAATGTACACCACAGTCCTCCATACAGTATAATGGTGCTCACACAGTCCTACAAATAGTATAATGGTCTCCGCATCCCTTCAATATAGTTTAATAGTCCCCACATAGTCCTCCACACAGTATTTTGTGCCCACATAGTCCTCCAAATAGTATAATGGCCCCGCGTAGTCTTCCATACAGTGTAATGTTGCCCATATAGTCTTCCATACAGTATAATGGCCCACATAGCCCTAGAAATAGTATAATGGTCCCCACATAGCCTTCAATATAGTATGATAGTCCTTACATAGTCCTCTATAACATTATAATGTTTCCCACATAGTGCTCCATATGGTATAATTTCCCCCATATAGCCCTCCAAATAGTATAATTTCCTCCACATAGCCCTCTAAATAGTATACATTACCAATCTGGTGTGTAAATAGTTAAAAAACAGACACTAAAAAATCCTTTCTTTTAAATAAAACACACAGACAACCCTCTTTCACCACTTTATTAACCCCAAACATACCCTCCAACAGTAAATCCACTGTGATGTCCCTTGAATGTTTCTCAGCTCTGTTACATTGTGGTAAGCGGAAATGTTAAGGTACCATCACACACGGCAATATTGCTAGCAATTTCACTGGCAATTTGCTGGTTGCAGTGAAATCATGGACACATTGTTCTATTTTGTTGCTGTGTACAAATGGAACAATGTGTCATGATTTCACTGCAACCAGGGAATTTCCAGTGAAATTGCCTAGCAAAATTGCTGTGTGTGAAGGTGCCTTTAGTCGGCACAGCTCACATGGTCAGCTATCAGTGAAAGTGCTACTTTCAGTGAGCAGACGCTGTAATGTTACTGCTCAGTGCAATGTAGCAGATGAGATGTTTAGCAGGACATCATGCTGTAGATTATCATCAGTCAGTGTGTTTGGGTTTAATAAAGTGGTGAAAGAGGGTTGTCTGTGTGATTTATTTAAAATAAAGGATTTTTCCTCTGAATTGTGTTTTTTTAACATTTACTCACCGGAGTGGTAATGTGCGGGTGTCACAGATGCCTGAACATTACCAATCTAGGACTTAACACTAGAAGTCCCAGAGAGGGGTAATTTAACATTTCTACCTTTGGAACCCAGAGACGTGTCGAATGACCTGAAGGATTTTAGCTAACATCCTCTAATCACCGTCTTTTGTTCTGTAATTAAGGCCATTACTGTCGCACCACAGAGGTTGTTGTTCTCCATTGAGTTTAGCCATTTAGTTTCTAGTTAGTTCTATTCAGTTTGGACTAAGGGTCATTTGACCCTCTTTCGGGATTTCAGGGGGAGCTCGAAATTTCTGGGACTTCTAGTGTTAATGACAGCTCTCAATGCTCAGTTGTCATTAACCTCTTCTATTACCCTGGGCAAAGGGAAGAGCTTGGGAAAGCGCCAGAAATTGGCACTTCTAGTGAATGCATCAATTTTTGGAGCAGCCGTGAACTGCTATTCTGTAGCAATAACTATGGGTCTTGCCATGCTGAGAATACCAGTCCACGGCTGCCTGCCGGGTTTTTTCTATTAAATTATTTAAAGAAATAATTAGAAAAACATGAATAGGCTCAGCCCTTTTTTTGATTGCCAGCCTAGGTAAAATCAGACAGCTAGAGGGTGGTACATTAAGTGTAGTTAGGGCCATAGTTATTGAGTCCCCTATGCTACAGAATAGCAGCCTGCAGCAGCCCCAGTAATTGGCTCAGTCATTGTAAGTGCCAAATCCTGAAGCTTTATCCAGTTCTTCCAGCTGTCCTGGGGCAGTGGTATCGGGGTGGTGGAAGGGGTTAATGACAGCTGAGTATTAACAGTCATTAAGACCTAAATTGATAATTTTCAGGCATCTATGACACTCGCACATTACCTGCTTTTACCTTGGCTTGCAATCAAAAATAGAGTGGAGCCTACACATTTTTTTTCATTATTTATTTAAATAATGAAAAGAAAAAAAAATGGGCTCCTCTGTAATTTGATTGCCAGCCAAAGTAAAACCAAGCAGTTATAACCTTGTTATGACATGTTATGACTGACGTTTATCTGTGAGCTGAAACACATCAATGTGTATTCCACCCTGCTTATGTATTGATACTGGTCTTATTTGCTCAATAAAGAAAGAAAAAAACTGCAATTGGGATCCTTTGGTCTGACGTCTATGACTCTCTCTCTCTGGATTTTGTTTGAAAATGTTATCACTACCAAATAGTGAAAACCACAGCAAGTTTAATAACACTGCTGTTTTACTGAGTTGAAGAATCACAATACCAGATCATAATGCCCCATAAAAAAAAAAATATCCCAAACACCAATAACAGAATTTTATTTTTCTATTTTCGCAACTTTGGAACTTTTTCCCCTTTTTCATTTGTGTGATAGAGGTCATTGAGATACTTCTAATAATAACAATATTGAAACAGAAAACTACAACTCTTCCCCCAAAAGACAAGCCTGTGGTGCGAGTCACTACAGTGATAACAGTCCCAGAAGTGGAGAGATAAGACTACAATTATCAATAGACAATTATTATTAATGTACTACTTACTGGATAAGTAAAGGGAGGTCAAACAATCCGAGGTCTGGTCCAGGAAATGGTGCAGCACAGCAAGGAGTAGTCAGAGACGAAATTCACTTCACAAGCCGGGGTTAGGAAACCAGAAAGACAAGACAGTTTACAGGGAGCAGGCAAAAAGAGTAGTCAGGTCACAGGCAAATAGTCACAGTCCAGGTAAGGGAATAAAGTCAGGCTGGGACTGGCACAGAGGGATCAGACTGACACAAGCAGCAGCAAGTGTACAATTGACACTGGATGGAGGAGTTAGCATGCTTAAGTAGAGGACTAATCAAGGGAAGTGAACACAGATGATTGAAGCACAGACCTAGCAAAACCAACACAGACTAACAGCCTCCACACAAGAGTGACATAGTAGACAAGGACAGTGTGAAGATCGTGATAAAGCCTTTGTTGATTGAACAATAAAAAAGTTAAGGCTCTGGGAAGAAAGCGCAAAAACGAATATTGGCCAAGGGGGAAGGGGATTATTTCTTAACTCTTACTTTTCTGGAAGTCGGGCATGTGTTACAGGCAATGTACGAGGACATCAGTGCTATAGTGTGATGTACTCTGCTCTACTTTCATATCACCAATCTTTATCAGTTGTTTCTCTAGGTGCACATACATCATAGTATTCTGTCTCATGTGCTGTCTGTCTCTGCAGGGCGTACTAGTGTTTCCTGCCTGTGTGGACGGCGTTTTTCTACCCAAACCAGTGTTAACGATGTTGGCTAACAAGGAAAGTAACAGAGTCCCGTATCTGTTGGGAATAAACAATCACGAGTTTGGCTTTTTTCTTCTTACGGTAGGTCATTAATAATGGTGCCCTCTACGATGGTGGCTATAAAAAGATTTTGTTTTTAAAGATATGTTCTTTATGCCTTGGTTTTCTGTATCCTAAATCTTTGTTTGACGAAATATTTCAGAGCCGTACACAAGAAACCTTCAAGATTCGTTGTCTTTTTGTAGTTTTTTTGCAGCGTCCTGCAGATTTTGTAGCTCTTTTGTGATTTACGGGAGAGTTGGAAAGTACATGTGAAAGCCTGTGTATGAATGGTGGTATGCCGAGGGGTGACAGCCAAAATGTCAGGCATGGAAAGATGACAATGGCTACAGCTTACTGCATTAGGTTACAGTAGGAGTGAAAGCTCTGGAGCACAAACTTCTGCTCCAATGAATGAAATGTTGTGAACATACAGGTGAAACCCGAGGTTTCCATACACTATACAAAAAAGACACATATACACGTTTTACCCCACTATTTGACAATAAATCACAATAAACCTTTCCTGTTTTAGGTGAATTAGGATTATGATAATCTAATATATAAAACTGAATGTGTGTATGTGTGTGTGTGTGTATAGTCCAGAATTGGCATCTACACCGTCACAACTACAGCCACAAAATTTTGCACAGTCACACTTCTGGACCCCGAGAGCGTCATAGGCTATGTTGTGAGGAGAAATTTTACATTTTTAAAAGTATATACCGTACAGTTGCTAAGGTGGGGCCCCGACATGGAATACATACCACACACGGGAATATGAACACACACACAATATATGTGCCACACACTACCACGTGCTTGAACACATAGACCACCCCCAGCACACATTTCACCACACATACACAACCTCGCCACATAAAAGTCGAAACACAAAAGTCGCCACTCAAAACTCGCCACACACAAAACTCACCTCATGGAAAACTCGCCACATGCAAAAACTCACCTCCATGGAAAACTCGCCACACACAAAACTCACCTCATGGAAAACTCGCCACATGCAAAACTCACCTCATGGAAAACTCGCCACACACAAAACTCACCTCATGGAAAACTCGCCACACACAAAACTCACCTCATGGAAAACTCGCCACATGCAAAACTTGCACATGCGGAAAAATCGCCACATGCACAAAAGTTGCAGCACATGCAACAGTTGCCTCACACAAAACTTGCACATAATCGAAACGCAACACACATAAAACTCGCCACGCACAAAACTTGCTGCACACAACTTGCTACACTAACCTGCCACATGCACCTCGACACACAAAAAGTTGCTACACGCATGTCGCCACACATCTCACAAAAGTCGCTATATGCATGTCGCAACACGCAACTCAACACACACAACTTGACACATTAAACTCGCCCTAAAACACACACAAGTCTGGTATTATCCTTCAAAAATATGAATCTGATTAATAAGCAGCAAAACTACAAGAGAAACAAATGTACCATATAGGAAATACGGCAGCTGTCAGTCACATGAGCTGTCTATTATGTGTATGTGTCAGCTAATATATACTGCCAGGGGGGAGGGGTTATCAGGCTGCCAATAGCAACCAATCACAGCTCAGCTTCTACTTTGCTACAGTTCATTAATCTGAGCTCTGATTGGTTAATATAGACAACAAAGGACATTCTCAGTATAACAAAGCTTCTAATGTAATAGAAGCTGTCAAAACATATTGTACCAGGGATGTCATGACCATTGGGAGTCCGGCACAGACTAGTAATGACCAGAAATACACATCCTTACAATTTCTCAGAATCCTCTATGGAATCTACAACTGCATCTCAATGACTTAGAATATCATCAAAAAGTGACTTTACTTCAGTAATTCAATACATAAAGTGAAACACATATATTATATAGAGTCATTACACACAGAGGGATCTATTTCAATGTTTATTTATGTTAATGTTGATGATTATGGAAACCCAAAGGTCATTCTCTCCGAAATTAAATTAAGGAGGATGAAGGGTTAAAAATCATGCTGCCATATTCCATAAAATATCAAAGGGAGAATAAAATGTTGATTTATTAGTCAATGCGTTTCAGGGCTCCCTGGCCCCTTCCTTTAGGGTTTAGGGGAGCAGGGTGGTGTGGGTTGGGGGGGCGTTCTTTTAGCGAGCGGGAGTGGGTTAGTCATTTTTGTGCAGGGGGTGTGGGTTTGGGGGTCAGGCTTTTTTTGGGAGCAGGTTTGGAGGGGTGCAGGTTAAGGAGGGTGAGGGGGCAGCATTCTTTGGGGGGTGCGGGTTTGGGGAAGGTGTCGGGGGCAGGTTTGAGGAGAGGGAAAGATTCAGAGTGGGAAAGGACGGGTTGGGAGGTTGGTGTGGGGGGGGGGCATGTTTGATGCGTATAGTGAACATACATACACACTGACATACACTCAGCTTATAAATAAAACCAGTAAGTTACTATGCCTGGGCAACACCGGGCTCTACAGCTAGTTATTAATATTTGTCAAGTGCCAGAATAATGAGAGAGAGAATGTTTTAAGCATTTTTATTACTTTGTGCAAAGTTACAAGTTTACATACACTTAGATTACTATGCCTTTAAACAATTTGGGACAGCTCATATGATGATGTCATGTGTTTGGAAGCTTCTGATAGGTTTCTTGTCAACATCTGAGTTAATTAGAGACACACCTGTGGGTGTATTTTAATGCACACCTGAAACACACTGTTTCTTTGCGTAGCATCATGGTAAAGTCCAAGAAATCAGCCAAGATATCAGGAAGAAAATTGTAGACTTGCACAAGTCTGGTTCATCCTTAGGTGCAATTCTCAGATACCTGGAGGTGCCTTGTTCATCTGTACAAACAATTATATGCAAGTACAAATGTGATGTGATTCTCAAGCCATCATACCGCTCAGGAAGGAGGTGGGTTCTGTGTCCCAGAGATTAACATGCTTTGGTTTGACATCTGCATATCAACCCAAGAACAGAAGCATAAAACATTGTGAAGATAATGGCAGAAGCTGGTAAGATTGTGTCACAATCCACAGTTAAACGAGTACTGTATCAACATGGGCTGAAAGCCTACTCTGCGAGGAAGAAGCCATTACTCCAAAAGAAACAGTAAAAAAGACAAATTAATTTTTGCAAATGCACACAGGAACAAAGACCTACATTTTTGGAGACATGTCCTTTGGTACACAAAACTAAAATTGAACTGTTTTGCCATAATGACCATTGTTACGTTTGAAGGAAAAAGGGAGAAGCTTGGAAGCCTAAGAACACCATCCCAACTATGAAACACGGGGTGGCAGCATCATGTTGTGGGGGTGTTTTGCTGCAGGAGGGACTGGTGAATTTTCACTAATTAGATGACATCATGAGGAAAGATCTTGTGGCAATACTGAAGCAACATCTCAAGACATAAGCTAGCAAGTTAAAGCTTATGTGGAAATGGTTCTTCCAAATGGACAATGACCTGAAGCTACTGTCAAACTGGCTACAAACTGGCTTAAGGATAACAAAGTCAATGTTTTGGAGCGGCCATCACAAAGCCCTGATCTCAATCCTATTGAAGTTTACATGCATAGCTGAAAAAGCTGCGAGCAAGGCGACTTCCAAACATGGCTCAGTTACACCAGATCTGTCAGGAGGAGTGGGCCCAAATTCCCACAACTATTGTGAGAAGCTTGTGGAAGGATCCAAAATGTTTCATCCAAATCATACCGTGTAAAGGCAATGGTAACAAATACTAATGAAATCTATGAAAACTTGTGACTTTGCAGGAAGTAATAAAAATGTCTTAAACATTCTCTCTCTCATTATTTTGGCATTAGGCAAATCATAATTATGGTAATCCTAAATCGGGAACGGTTTATTCTGATCTCATGTCAGATAGTGAGAAAAATATGCACGTGTCTTTATATATAGTGGATGGAAAGTTCTGATTTCAACTATATGTATGAACAGGGGGAAATTCATGAAAGTTTAGTATTTAGTGGAGCGGTAAGTGGAAAGCTATGTCTTACATAATATATCTTTGTATTTAGCTATTTAACATAGCGGAGATAACAGCCGGAATGACGCGGGACTCTGTGAAGATGATGATCCAAAACCTTCCCTTACTGGTGAGATAAGATGAGCATGTTCATGCTTTTATTCAATTGGCATAGTTTTCTGTGCAAAATTCTTTCTATTTTTTGTCTATAATTTCAATTTTTTAGGGTTTGACCACAGAAGCCATTCCTTCCGTCATTGACGAGTATGTTGGTGATACCAATGATCCATTGAAGATCCGTGACAGCTTCCAGGAGATTTGTGCTGATATAATGTTTGCTATACCAGCTCTAAAATTTGCAAACTACCATCGAGGTACAAGCAGGTGACATTGTAGT
Source organism: Allobates femoralis (assembly GCA_033576535.1). NCBI lineage: Eukaryota > Metazoa > Chordata > Amphibia > Anura > Aromobatidae > Allobates > Allobates femoralis. The sequence continues at coordinate 126,620,494 of JARQOC010000010.1, read as the reverse complement.
ATGTTTGCTGCCAGGACAGGCTCGTTTTGTAGTTTTAATAAATGTTGTTGAATAATATTATATATTGTTAAAGGGAATTTAGCAGGATTTCACCCATAATATGTGATGATAGCTCTCTCAAAGAGAAGTTTAGCAATACCTATAAATGGCTGGAATGTTGCTCCATTACTGAAAAGTAAGGATTTGTGGTGATATCTGGATCTGACTCTTCCGTCACTCCAGTTCTATTCCCCATTAAGTTCCGCCTCCTCCTGCTTGACTGACAGTCTCTATGCTGAGTCTCTTCAGAAAAAGGGGCCGCCAGTCAAACAGAAGTAGGCAGCACTAAGAAGGAACAGAGCTGGAGTGAGCTGTCAGTCAAACAGAAGTAGGCAGCACTAAGAAGGGAATAGAGCTGGAGTGAGCTGTCAGTCAAACAGAAGGAGGCAGCACTGAGCTTCAGATCCTCAGCCTTATTTGCAGATTACTAAAAATGTTGATTTCTCAGGAATAGGGGAGCAGATGCTACATGCTCATACAGTCATGGCCAAAAGTATTGACACCCCTGCAATTCTGTCAGATAATACTCCGTTTCTTCCTGAAAATGATTGCAATCACAAATTCTTTGGTATTATTATCTTCATTTAATTTGTCTTCAATGAAAAAACACAAAAGAGGATGAATCAAAAAGCAAAACATTGACCATTTCCCACAAAACTCCAAAAATGGGCGAGACAAAAGTATTAGCACCCTCAGCCTAATACTTGGTTGCACAACCTATAGCCAAAATAACTGCGATCAACCGCTTCCGGTAACCATCAATGAGTTTCTTACAATGCTCTGCTGGAATTTTACACCATTCTTCTTTGGCAAACTGCTCCAGGTCCCTGATATTTGAAGGGTGCCTTCTCCAAACTGCCATTTTTAGATCTCTCCACAGGTGTTCTATGGGATTCAGGTCTGGACTCATTGCTGGCCACCTTAGAAGTCTCCAGTGCTTTTTCTCAAACCATTTTCTAGTGCTTTTTGAAGTGTGTTTAGGGTCATTGCCCTGCTGGAAGACCCTTGACCTCTGAGGGAGACCCAGCTTTCTCACACTGGGCCCTACATTATGCTGCAAAATGTGTTGGTAGTCTTCAGACTTCATAATGCCATGCACACGGTCAAGCAGTCCAGTGCCAGAGGCAGCAAAGCAACCCAAAACATCAGGGAACCTCCGCCATGTTTGACTGTAGGGACCGTGTTCTTTTCTTTTAATGCCTCTTTTTTTCTCCTGTAAACTATGTTGATGCCTTTGTCCATAAATCTCTACTTTTGTCTCATCTGACCAGAGAACATTCTTCCAAAACGTTGCAGGCTTTCTCAGGTAAGTTTTGGCAAACTCCAGCCTGGCTTTTTTATGTCTCGGGTAAGAAGTGGGGTCTTCCTGGGTCTCCTACCATACAGTCCCCTTTTCATTCAGATGCCGACGGATAGTACGGGTTGACACTGTTGTACCCTCGGACTGCAGGGCAGCTTGAACTTGTTTGGATGTTAGTCGAGGTTTATCCACCATCCGCACAATCTTGCGTTGAAATCTCTCTTCAATTTTTCTTTTCCGTCCACATCTAGGGAGGTTAGCCACAGTGCCATGGGCTTTAAACTTCTTGACGACACTGCGCACGGTAGACACAGGAACATTCAGGTCTTTGGAGATGGACTTGTTAGCCTTGAGATTGCTCATGCTTCCTCACAATTTGGTTTCTCAAGTTCAAAGACAGTTCTTTGGTCTTCTTTCTTTTCTCCATACTCAATGTGGTACACACAAGGACACAGGACAGAGGTTGAGTCAACTTTAATCCATGTCAACTGGCTGCAAGTGTGATTTAGTTATTGCCAACACCTGTTAGGTGCCACAGGTAAGTTACAGGTGCTGTTAATTGCACAAATTAGAGAAGCATCACTTTTTGCTTCATTCTCTTTTGTGTGTTTTTGTTGAAGACAAATAAAATGAAGATAATAATACCAATGAATTTGTGATTGCAATCATTTTCAGGAAGAAGCTGAGTATTATCTGACAGAATTGCAGGGGTGTCAATACTTTTGGCCATGACTGTGTAACTAGTTTGGGGTGTGAAATCCTGCTGATAGATTTTCTTTATAGAGTGATGCTATACTGCCCCATTGTCCACAGTGTCTAGCAGCTGAGCATTTTCGTTAGTAACATAGCACAGATTGGATGTGGACACACAATTCTTATTCTTATTTCTCATTAGATATGGGGCTCCCCGTGTATTTATACGAGTACCAGCACCCGCCAAGCTTAATGGCTAATGTGAGACCAGGCTTTGTGAATGCCGATCATGGAGACGAGCTCATCTTTGTGTCTGGAGGACCCTTCCTGAGGGATGATGGCGTGTTATATGCTGGTGAGTCAATATAAATAAAATCTTAGTTAGTATAAGCCGTCATATTAGCTAGAATGTAGTAAATGGCCTGACCACAGGTATAAGCCGACACCAACCCTAAATCATGTTTGCCCCCAAAACGCAAATGGGAAAAACCATATTGGACATGTCGTTTTGTCATAAGCCACGGGTGGTCCCCACTACAGGTATACAGGCCCCCTAGCAGGTGGTATGCAGATGCAGCCCAAGAGGTAGAACAGGGCCCCAGGTGTAGTCAGAACAAGCGCAGTCGCTCCCAGTGTATATACAGCAGGCAACCGCAAGTGAGTTAGTAAGCGCAGGCATCCAGAGGTATATACAGTACATGAGCAGCTCCCGTCAGTTGTAGTACACAGCACCCCAGAGGTAGTATACTGCAGCGCACCTCAGTAAGGTAAACAGCCAATGCTGTAATAATACATGCCAGCCCCCGTGTATAACAGCAGCCCAGAAAGAAGAGTTATCAGCATTCCCAATGGTTAGGTATACGCAGCCCCAAGATCGGATATAATACCAGCAGCTCCCAGTGGAGTATACAGTCGAACCCGAGGGTGAAATACAGAAACATGCCCAGAGGTATTACTAGCCCCATTTGGTTGTTATTACACAGCAGCCCCAGTGGTAGTATAAGCGGCGAGCCCCAGTAGAGTCAGGTATACAGCAGTCCCCAGAGTGTATATACAGCCCCAGAGGATCATACAGCCCACAGAGGTATATCGTCACACTCTATAGTGGTTTATACAGCAGCCCCAGTAGCGAAAAACAGCAAACCCAGGTACATAAACAGCATCCCCAGAGGTAGTATCACAGCAGCCCCAGGAGATATACAGTCGCCCCAGAGAATTACAGCCGCCCCAGTAGGTATAATACAGCCCTGAGTAAATATACAAGCCAGTAGTAGTAATAAACAGAAACACCTTGCCCCATGTGGTAGTATACATGCGCCCCGAGTGTAGTTAACTACAGACTATGTCCACAGGGGGTTATCAGCACCAGAGGTATATACTACCGCAGCGCCCAGTGGAGTATACAGCAGCCCCCAGTGTGATATACAGCAGTCCTTCAGAGTTATTAACAGCAGCACGCCCAGTGGATGTATACACATGCAGCCCCAGTGGTATAACAGCATGGCCCCAAGGTGTACAGCCCCCAAGCGAGGTATACAGGCCCCCCCTTGGTGCAAAACCGAAAGCGAAAGAATTGTAATACTTATCACTTGTACGCCGCTGCGTTCCTCCCGAATCGCGCTCCTCCTTCTTCATCGCAAGTCTTCCTCTTCTTCCGCATTCCTTCCTGGTGCGCAAAGACAATTGACGTCATTGCCTGCACGCGACTGGAGGAATCCGAAGGAAACGGAATTGAATGACGGAGGAGCGCGATGACGCGGCATGACAGCTGCTTCGGGACAGTGTAGAGTATACTAATCTCTTCCTATTACAGTTTTGCTGCAAGGTGTGGCCTTATATGACCAGGTCGCCGGCCTGTATACTGTATACACTGTATACAAGTGTATAAGTATACGTGACCGCTGATAAGCCTGAGGGGGTGGACTTTTCAGACCCAATTTTTGTTAAAAAATCGTGCTAATACGAGGTTATATTACGGTAATAATGGCTAAAGTCATTGCATTTCTGGCCTAAATACAATGTGTTAAAGGCGCTAAATGGCACACAATGATTCCACAGTGTCTCCCAGTAACCAGACATGTGTCAGCATTGAATCTCTAAATCCCAAAAAAAAATATATACAAATTATGTCAAATATATACTGCAATAAATAAGTAAAAACAAATGCTATAAAAACAAAGGGTACATGGTACATTTGTTTTTTGCAAAAATGTTTTTAAGCCATTCCACCTCGTCAAGGTGTACCCACTTCGGGATGGTCTCTACTCTAACTATATTAAAACCTGCCCCTGTACCCACTGATCTCATCAGAAGTAGGATGCAGAGTGTGACCTAATGTCTGTTCTAAACAAAAGGAGAGAGAGCGGAGGGCGCTCCTTGTGAAGGCCTGACAGTTACAGGGAACCAAGCTTGTTTCAGTGTGCTCACCTGGAACGGTTATGCAGCAGGCATAACCTGCAAACGTGAGATAAATGCGCATAAGGTCTTATCCTTTTTTTAAGGTTATATCGGTGTAAATTGAGAACTGCTCACCTGATTCAGTTGTGTCACCCACAACCAGTATAATCGCCTGTAAGATGGCTTATAAGATGGCTGCTGCAGGGCCGCACCTTCACGATAAACGTGGAAACAGGAATGCTGTAATAGGAACAAATGCCGGAATGCCACGCTGCCAAACAGGAATCACCAGGAAACGAAGAGTTAACTGGGCAGATTTTTTTTTTATTTCATCCTACGCGTTTCGGAGCCTCTATCCGAGCCCCTCATAGATGCAGGATTCATATTGAATCTGGCCCTGCTGCATCCTGCATCTATGAGGAGCTCGGATAGAGGCTCCGAAACGCGTAGGATGAAATAAAGAAAAATCTGCCCAGTTAACTCTTCGTTTCCTGGTGATTCCTGTTTGGCAGCGCGGGCATTTCGGCATTTGTTCCTATTACAGCATGCAGCAGGCATAACACTGTAGATAAGCGCTGTGTGGAGGAAGTATAAGCGCTGGGGATCCGACAGTATAGGAGGCGGTCACGTGGTGCGGTCACATGGGGTGACGTCACCACAGGTCCTTCAGCTCTTCAGCATTCAATGATTTAGATGTCTCCTCAGTGCGCAGCAACCCACCGCTTGCCCTAGGCTAAGGAATGTGTATAAGTGTAAGTTGGTGGTTTTGGGGCGCTAATGTCTGTTCTGACTCAGTTTTTTTTTTCAATTTCAAATTACCTTCTTGTCTCCTGACAAGTTAGGAGAGCCCCACCCCTCATTTTACTGAGCAGAACATTTATATCGCATCCCAATGCTGTGTGTCCATTTTGGGACCCAGGTCGCACGCTGCATCCTGCTTCTGATGAGGTCAGTGGGCACAGGGGCAGGTATTAATACGGTTAGAGTAGAGACCATCCCGAAGTGGGTACACCTTGATGAGTTGGGATGGATTAAAACATTTTTTTCAAAAAAACGAATGTACCAAGTACCCTGTGTTTTTATAGCTCTTGCTTTTACTTATTTGTGGCTGGATATTTTTACATAATTTGTATATATTTCTTTTCTTTGGGATTCAATGTGTCTGGAGGTCAGTGTGAACATGCTCCACAGGCATGTTCACTAGTGTCTGTTCTGACTCATTTTTTTTTGTTATTTCAACATTGAAATCTCAGCAGCTTTTCTATGAAGACCACTACAAAAAAATCTACTGTAGGGTGAACTTTTTAGTTTTCCAAGAACTTGGCCCTATGGCGGACAAATGCCACAGCCTCCACTAAGTATCACTATCATGATGTAATAGGCTCTAGTTCCAGGCCCTGTACAGCTGCTGGGAGAGCGGCCCCAGGGGCAAATGCCCGCCTACCCCACGCCCCAGCACTGCTGGACCCACTGTCAGCTTTTCAGGGCCAGTGGGTGGATTAATCATTTATCCCCTTATGTATGCGGCCTCTGTTACTGATGCTCTTTTCTTTCTCAGGACCTGCAACCCAAGAAGAGAAAGTCCTGGCCAGAACCATGATGAAATACTGGGCCAACTTCGCTCGTACCGGGTAAGAGGATGCACTTATTAAAATGACCGCACATTTGCTGCACCGATGTCCCATTATTATCTCACCCAATAATAATAATAATAATAATAATATTGCCACTTTGTTTGCTGCAGGGATCCCAATAGTCCCGGTCTGACAACATGGCCGGAGTACGGCGCAGACGAGCGCTACCTAGAGATCAATGTGAAGCAGAAATCGTCTTCACAACTGAAGGAGGAAAAGTTCCAATTCTGGACCAAGATCCATCCAGAGAAAATGTGTTCCGAGGCAGTGGATGACGATGATCGCACCGAGCTGTAGAGTCTAACAATGAAGTTTCTACATATGTGAAATAAGAAAACGCACAATGTGAGGAGGACGAGGCGCGGTACCCTGAAATCAGAACCGCACACTCTCATTTTTTTCAATTTTTAATAAATTTTACTTTTGCCAAACCTTAAACCTTTGTTTTTTGTGTACAATAAAGCCTCTGTCCTCAATGACATAATAGCCTGAGTTGATCACAGACCCCCTACAGTTATCCCCCAAAATACCAATGACCTCACACATTATCAGCAACCCTTTCTGCTAAAGTACTCTGTGTATTAGGGTACCTTAACACACAGAGATATATTGCTTACAATTCACTGGTTGCAGTGAAATCATGGACACATCGTTCCACTTGTACACGGCAACAAAATAGAACAATGTGTCCATGATTTCACTGCAACCAGTGAATTGTAAGCAATATACGGTATCTCTGTGTGTAAAGGTACCTTTACAGACCTTGCTACTTCCACAAAGCAACTTTGTCTGGGATCTCATAGAAGTTCTCTTCTGTAATACTCTGTGCTGCTGGCAACTATGTTTTTCCTACAATATTGCCTGTGCCTAGTCCCACAGCACAAACATACCATATTCTTTTCCTAGTCTTATCCCTTAGTTTCTGAACAGTACAGCTGGTTCTTTTCACCTCTGTGGATATGTGGATTTGCTTTAAGTTACCTGATTGTATCAATTGTCACTGACCTCAATCACCAAGCTGAAAAGTCAGTACTGGTTGTCAGAAAATGTGCAGTTTTCTATTGTATCCACCAGATGGCAACAAATTACTTGTAATGAGATGAGTGCACCTTTCCTGTGTGACTGTAGGGTAATGCATGGTATATACTGATTGCACGCTCTGTGTAATTGTAGGGTCATACATGGTGTATACTGACCGCACACTCTGTGATTGTAGGGTCATACATAGTGTATACTGACCGCCCACTCTGTGTGACTGTAGGGTCATACATGGTGCATACTGACCGCCCGCTCTGTGTGATTGTAGGGTCACACATGGTGTATAATGACCGCCCGTTCTGTGTGATTGCAGGATCATATGTGGCGCCCCGGGGTCCGGTTGCCACGGTACAAGCTTGGAAGCAAGGTAAGGCACCCACCATGTTACACACACACACAGAACACCTTCCTGACTCCAGGCCACAAGGGGGAGCTCTAAAGTTCGAGTTCAGGGCAGGTCCCCTATAAATTCTGGTCTGGGGGAGGGATCAGGCAACTCGGTTCCCGGGAGGACTGTAGAAGACAACCTACGGACAGTAGCCACGCCAGGCTCATCCTAGGAGATTTACCAGCTGTGTGTGAGACCCGTGGTGAGGGTCTGGGGAAGTGAGGAATAGGTCCGGGGAGTGGAGCCAGTGCCGGTTTGCCCCAGTGCCTAGTGCAGTATGGTCACCGGAGACCGAGGTCATCAGAAATTCTATATCCAGCAACCAAACATGGAGAGTGGGTGATTTCACATTGCCTGCCCAACTTAAGGCTAATGGTGGGTTTACACACACCAATTTATCTGTTCAATATCTGAACCAATCTCTGGTTGCAGTGAAATCATGGATACATTGCTCTATTTTGCGGCTGTGTACAACATGGAGCAATGTATCCATGATTTCACTGCAACCAGAGATTGGTTCAGATATTGAACAGATAAATTGGTGTGTGTAAACCCACCATAAGAGACACAGCCACAATATTGAGCCCAGGAGTCCCGAAAGATTAAATGATACCAACAGAGAGCTTGCGCCACCTGTCACACAGCCAGAGCAGACTAAAGGAGGCCTCAGCACAACTACATGCAGCCAGGGCCTATAAACACTAAAGCAGAAAGTAGGCATCAGAACTTGCCTGGAGTGGGTCATCCCAACTTGCTTCCAAACCCGGATCCCCGACAACCACTGTGGACAGTACCCGGACACCTTACTGCTCAGTAAAAAGTAAAAAAGAAATGTGCCCTCTGTCTGTTTGTTCTCCGGCACGCTGCATCCTGCGCTCCCAACGCTCACCACTCACATAGACTGCATTCCTACACCTGTCCTGGGAACCCAAGCCCTTTCCTGTGGAGGGCTCAACATCCCGGCTGCCAGAGTTACCACCATCCCCAAAAGCCTGCACGGCAGTGGTGGCTCACACTGGCCACAGACCACGGGTGGCATCACGACTTTAATTTTATTCTTTTTGTTTTACCTTTCACAATTTCCCCTTTTTGCTGAACTCGCCCGACGAGGGGATCACAGACCGGGTCGCGCCACCGTGACATCTCTGAGAATCCCAGACGACCTCCAGATGACCTGGTTCTGAGTGCCCGATGGTCCCCACCCAGGTCGAGTCACATACATGGTGTATACTGACTGCCCACTTTGTGTGATTGTAGGATCATACATGGTGTATACTGATTGAACACTCTGTGCGATTGTGTGATCAATCATACATGGTGTACAGTGATCCCCCACCCTGCATGATTGTGGGATTATACATGTTGCATACTGACCGCCTGCTCTGTGTGATCACACATGGTGTATACTGATCGCCCAGTATGTGTGATTGTAGGGTCATACATGGTGTATACTGATCGCCCAGTATGTGTGATTGTGTGATCACACATGGTGTATACTGATCGCCCAGTATGTGTGATTGTAGGGTCATACATAGTGTATACTGATCGCCCAGTATGTGTGATTGTAGGGTCATACATGGTGTATACTGATCGCCCAGTATGTGATTGTAGGGTCATACATGGTGTATACTGATCGCCCAGTATGTGTGATTGTAGGGTCATACATGATGTATACTGATCGCCCAGTATGTGTGATTGTAGGGTCATATATGTAGTATACATACTGCCCGCTCTGTGTAATTGCAGGATCACACATAGTATATAGTGACCATTCGCTCTTTGTAATTGGGTAGGGTCACATTGAAAACATAAATTGCATTCACCGCATCCGGATCCGGATGCGGTGAACGCAATGCCGGGCACACACATTTTTTTACAAAAATGTGTGCATAATACCGCACTGCGGTCACCGGATGGCTCAGGATGTGTAATCCTGAGCCATCCGGTAACTGCAGAGTGTGCGGATCCCGGCTCAGCAAACCTAGTAAAGAGTTAAATAGCTGCCCTAAATGACTGTTAGAGGTCTGTAGGGGGGTTTAGACCCCCCTACAGACCGGCCGGCCACTTCCATAGTGTTCTTCAACAATGTCTCAGTGTGCACGGGCGAGGAGCCCGTGCATGTCACCCAAAGTTGCCCCTACCCCCCCGTATCACTATAGAGGGGTGCATACACCCCTCTATTACCATTATGCTTTAATTATGTCATATACAGCAATAAGTGTCCCAATCGTAATGTCAGAATATATTTACATGTGTTCTGAGGCATAGCGAAGGGAATTCCATGGGCGGGGCTGTGTGCAGTAGCCTCCGCCCGCTCCTTCTTGATGGCCGCCCCCTCTGGCCGTAATCCACTGTTGTGAGGGCGGGAACGTCGTTAAAGGGGCGTGGCTAACTAAGTGCCGCGGTTAGCCACGCCCCTTTAACGACGTTCCCGCCCTCACAACAGTGGATTACGGCCAGAGGGGGCGGCCATCAAGAAGGAGCGGGCGGAGGCTACTGCACACAGCCCCGCCCATGGAATTCCCTTCGCTATGCCTCAGAACACATGTAAATATATTCTGACATTACGATTGGGACACTTATTGCTGTATATGACATAATTAAAGCATAATGGTAATAGAGGGGTGTATGCACCCCTCTATAGTGATACGGGGGGGTAGGGGCAACTTTGGGTGACATGCACGGGCTCCTCGCCCGTGCACACTGAGACATTGTTGAAGAACACTATGGAAGTGGCCGGCCGGTCTGTAGGGGGTCTAAGCCCCCCTACAGACCTCTAACAGTCATTTAGGGCAGCTATTTAACTCTTTACTAGGTTTGCTGAGCCGGGATCCGCACACTCTGCAGTTACCGGATGGCTCAGGATTACACATCCTGAGCCATCCGGTGACCGCAGTGCGGTCCCGGTAAACGCTGCGAAAACTGCTGCCTGCATGATTTTAAACGCAGGCAGCAGTGCCGGATCCGGCCACCGGATGGCTTGTGAAGCCATCCGGTGTTTTGCATTGGATCCTATGGGGAGCGTTTCCTGGTCCGGTTTTGAGCTTTTTGGAAGCTCAAAACCGGATCAGGATTTTGTTCCAAAAACGGAAATGTGACCCTGGCCTATCTCTGCTAATGGTGGGTTTACACGCCGCGATATCGGCGTCCAACTCCGACAAAAAGTCACGTGGTTCGGGAGTTGGAGCCGATATTGTTCTTGCATCGTACTGTTTGAAAGTACAATACGATGCAGGAATGATGGTAATCCGATATCGGGGCGTGTAAACCCACCATAACACTACAGTCACGTGTGGCCTCTGACCAATACACCTGTGAGGCTCCAAGGTTCTGTCCTCACACATAGTTTTGCTTTGTCAAGGTGTCCGTCTGCCAATCCACCCCTGCCATACTGTGGTGGTGTACACACTCTGTGCTGTGTTTTATCTAGTTGACTGTCTGACAGTTTGGTTCAGCAGATTGCACACTCGTCTCTGCTATACCAATGCGCCTGTCTGCTCTCACAGTTCTTGGTCCTCCATAATGTCAGTTTGTATGTTGTTTTTCACAGTTCTGAGTGTCTTCCAACATATCCCGCTCTACTAATTCTTATTGCTCCACAGGCCAATCCAACTTTGCTGCAGCAAAGCCTCCAGTCCTCGCAACACTCCCTGACCTACATCTTAGAGAATCCAGCTCACATGGTGAAGCTGTGGAGCACAAAGGGCTGAGGTACCCAACAGCTGGACAAGTGGTTAAGATCATGGTGTTTGCACCCCCAGCTGTAGCCCTTGCTCACATTGAAAAGGTGAAAATAAAAATGGTGAAAAGCAAAGAAATGAAAAATGATAAATTTGTGATACTATTTGGGATTTCCAGCTTTCAGGTGGCCGACACTGCAGATGCTCCCTGGGAGATAGGTGGTGTAGCAGTGTAGATGTTAGACCCTTCCCAACCAGGGTCGGTTCTTAGGCGTGAAGGTGGGTGGTGGCAGTAGGTGTGATGGTGCAGGAGGAAAGGAGGCACACAAGACAGTCTCTGAGATCATTACCTTTACTGTAGATATTGCAACAGCTCCAGGGTGCAAACACCACCATGCTTGTGGTCCAGCCAGTTTGGGAAGAACTGAAGTCCACTCTGCTAGGTGAATATAGTAGCTTACCAACTCTCTTCTAGGTGCTTACAAGCCCTCCTGTACTTCCTCTAATTACAATATAATAATTATTATGGGTAACCTTCAGTTAGGCAGACAATGCAAATCCTGTGAGTAACCTCACTCTCCTAGTGCACTTCCCTGATCCTATATGAATACTTACAACTGAGCCAATGCACAAAGTGAACACATCTGTAGGAGCGTGTTCACTCCAGCAAACAACTAAACCTCAGAAAAAAAAACTGTTTAACAAATGTGTACAAATACCCTGCTATAGTAAATAATAAGTAAAAAGCATGTGCTGATAAACAGGGTGCTTAGTTATTACGTTTTTTGCAAAAAAGGTGAGAAGCCGTTCTCCTGCCGTCAAGGTGACCCATATTAGAATGGTCCCTATTCTATCTAAATCCTGCTCCTATGTTACTGACCTCAATGAACAAACATGTAAGGGTGCAGGGTGCAGAAAGGCCTTTCTTCACCCTGTATCCATTGAGGTCAGAGACATAGGAGGAGGTTTTAAATTAGATAGAATAGGGACCGTTCTGATATGGGTCACCTTGACAGCGGTAGATCGGCTTCTCACCTTTTTTGCAAAATACCTAATAACTAAGTACCCTGTTACCAACACTGTTTTTCATCAGCACATGCTTTTTACTTATTATTTACTATAGCAGGATATTTTTACAAGTTTGTTAAACAGTTTTTTCTGAGATTTAGTCGTTTGGTGGTGTGAACACGCTCCTACAGATGTGTTCACTTTGTGCATTGGCTTAGTAGTAAGTATTCATTCAGATGAAACACATCAAGCATCATCCATACATAAGATGGATGAAGCCCTGAGGAAACGTGCGGCACCAGGAAGGGTTAATGCAGCCAGTAAATAGCTTATAATGCGTTGCCACGGTGGTGACGTGACCGGGCAGACGCTCAAAAGCGGGAAGGCGCCCGCCAAAAAACCTCTTTGAATTGATTGGCCCTCGCCCCTCTGAATGGGCTATATAAGGGGGGGCGAGTAACACGGGGGCCATTACAGCACACAACCGCTGAAGTCAGAAGAGCTCCTTCTACTATGGATTCCCTCTTGGACCAGCTCATTAGGAGGGCAGAGAGCAGTGGAGGCGAAGCCTGGCTTAAAAAGTGCCTAGCCAGTGCCAGCGGTCGTGGGAGCGGAGACAACGATCCTACAGCCAGAAGCAGATCCGCACAAAGCAGCGCCCAGCCCGGGCAGAGAAGAAGTGCACGTCAGAAGCGGGGGAGACGCGAGACCTACTCACCACCAGGTCCCCGTCGTGCATCCGGAAAGCAGAAGAGGTGATCCGGAACGAACCAGCAGCGGCCGCAGGGACTTAGATCCGAGGTGCACCCGGAAGTTCCAGATGACTCCGCCCCTTCCGGGGCGGGACTTGCCGCGTCTCCGGTTAACGCGAGCCTCCCGGCCTGCCCGATGGACGGCTTAATAACACAGGTCGGTACCATGAATGGCGGTCAATCCACAGAAGTTTCCCAAGTTGACCTCAGAAGGGGCAGTGTGGGCAGCAGCACCACTGATATCTTGGGGTGCTCAGCTCACAGTAGCTGGACAATTACCCCACAACAAGGCAATGCAAATGCCATCCCTAGTCCAGCAATCCAAGAGCTGGATACTCAACCCTTTTGTCCACAAAGCGGGTTGCCCCTATCTGTTCCCCCTCCATCATATGAACAGCTCATAGCTGCCTGGGCTAGTGCTCGCTCAGCTGCCACGGACAGCAGTGGGCAATGTGTTATGGGCCCACTCTCATCCAACAGCAGGCCAGAAGAGGCCAATCTTATCTTCCCCCAGCCCTTAGCCAAGAGCTTGCATACCCCGCAGCAAAAGAGCTACACCAGCGGGGTAGCAGCGCTCCAGGCTTGGGGCTACACCGCTCCGCAGCCCAGCGGGAGCTCAGGAGAGATTTAGTCGGAGCCTGGACACCGAGACGACTATGTCAGTGCCCGGGGCCAGCTAGCCATGAATGGTTCGTCAGCAGCGATGGGGACAGGTGAGAACACGTCTATGTCTGTCTGTGACTTTTTAACCCCCCAATTGTTATCATCTATTACGGGTATAGTGCAGCAAGCTGTATCTACAGCATTGAAGCAGGATACCCGTAGAGGTGGGGCCCCCTTGAACGGACCTCAAGCGAATAATAGAGTAGGGATACCAGAGTCGTCCTTTAAGGAGGCTCTGCCATGCGAAATCTCACCTCTAGGTTTCCATTTGTCATTTTCAATTAAAGAAAAGATATGGGGGGGAGAATTTGTGGACCTTTTCTCTCTCTTGCCGTCCCGTGAGCCGTTCAAATTCGATCGGCGGGACGATAAAGATGGCGAGGAAAAGAAGAAGGTCTACAAATCATTTACAAATTGGTTGCAAGGTTTTCTAATTTACTCTGCTGTGTTGGTGCAGAAATCCCAGGCGCCTTGCCCTGGGCTCTTCCAACACATCGATATCATCCTTGAGGCGTACCGTCACTTTGGCGGGGTGGCGTGGCTAGCGTATGATGAAGCTTTTCGTCAGAAGCTGGCCATCCACCCATCGCTGAAATGGGGAGTCAAAGACGTCGGTCTTTGGCTCCACATGATGGTCCCTCAGAGACAGGTAGTAACGAAGCAGGCTCCAACCCCGTCATCAAGAAAAGGCACCTGCTTCGCTTATAATGAGTCTTCTTGCCGATGGTTACAAAATTGTAGATACAGGCACGAGTGCTCGACGTGTTCGGGCTCTCATCCTGCATCTAAATGCTTTAAAGAACCAAGCCAATCAAACAGCAGAGAATCCTTTATCAAAAGCGGAGACTCCAGTGAATCTTCAAAAAATGCTCCCATGGCTAAAACAATATCCTGATCAAGAAAGGGCGGATTTGTTGCGCAGGGGCTTCGAAAAAGGCTTTTATGATCCGCCTTTTCTTGGCTCCGGGTGCTCTACAATCAAGAACCTCCCTTCGGCAAGAAGATTCCCATGGGTAGTCCGGGAAAAGATCAATAAAGAATTAAGAGCAGGCAGGTGTGATGGCCCGTTTGCTATACCCCAATTTACGAACTTTAGGATTTCTCCATTAGGGGTAGTTCCCAAAAAAGATCCCGGCTCGTTCAGACTGATACACCATCTCTCTTTCCCTGAAGGTGCATCTCTGAATGATCAGGTAGACCCGAGCGTGTCTTCAGTCTTACACATCATTTGATTCTGCATTAGACATCGTTAAAAAGTTTGGCAAGGGAGCATTACTTGCGAAATCTGACATTCAGTCCGCATTTCGCTTACTCCCAGTAAATCCAAAAGGTTTCCCGTCTCTAGGCTTTCAATTGAGGGTAAATTTTATTTCGACAAATGCCTCCCTATGGGATACTCTCTGTCGTGCAAGTATTTCGAAGCATTTTCAACTTTCCTCCAGTGGTGCGTCACAGCGAGCTCTAACACGGGCGCTGTGACGCACTATTTGGACGTCTTTCTATTTGTTGGCCCCCCAGATTCGGACTTGTGCATGAGAGCTTTTAACAGATTTTTGACACTAATGTCTGAATTTGGGGTCCCAATTGCTTCAGAAAAAACCACCTCCCCAGCTCCCGTTATTGAATTTTTAGGCATTTTAATAGATTCCGACAAAATGGAATGTCGCCTCCCCCAAGATAAATTGGTATCCTTGAGAAGGTTGATTAAAGATTTTCTTTCCAAGCCTAACTATACCCTAAGGGATGGCCAGAGACTGGCAGGGAGCCTAAACTTTGCCCTCCGGGTCATCCCGTCCGGTCGCCCGTTTCTTAGGCGACTTTATGAGAGCATGGCCGGAGGGCTGGAGTCCGCTCCCATCCCAGTCTCACAGTCGATTAGGTCAGACTTGGAGAGCTGGGATTCCTTTTTGTCCAGCTTTAATGGCTCAGCGTATTGGCAGCAAGACTTTATGGAAGCATCCACCTTGGAGCTGGATTTCTTCACATCCAACTCGGGTATGTGGATCCGTTTTGGGCCACAATGGTCGTTTTCCCAGTGGCCCCTGAACTTAGTGGATAATCCTATGAGGACCTCAACCCTTGAAGCCTTGCTATCAATATCGTCCATTATATTATGCTGGGGTTACCAACTTGCCAACCATAGGATATTATTTAAATTCCAGGACTCAGGGCTAGCATTTTTAATCAATTCACTCTCTGCTAAGGGGAAATTAACGTCAGCTTGCATGAGGAATTTAACCCTTTCCTTATTGCAAAGGAATATTTGGTTGAAAGCACAAGTCTCTTCAGCCGGCACTAATAATTCGTTTAATTCTAATCCTTGTAACGACTTGTCACAGCTCCAAGAACGTTGGCCGATAGCAGCTCATCAGGGTGTCAAATTCCCGGCCGAAGTATGGGAGAACCTTTATCAGTGATGCATCTCTACATCAAGCAATCAGTTGCCCCACGGACTTGGGCAGCTTACAGCGCCTCCTGGTGGTCGTGGGCGCAATTTTGTAACACACATAAAACTTGCCCACAAAAAGCCCCGGCAGAGACCGCAGTCCCCTTCGTAGTGTCATTAATTAGTCAAAAAATGGCTTATTCCTCAATAAAGAAAACCCTCGCAGGGATATCCTTTTTCAGAAAGCTTTACGGGGCTCCCCGATTAGCAACCTTTTTGTAATAAGACAAATTTTGAAAGGATATCAGAAATCATTCATCCAACCTGATAAAAGACAGCCTATTTCTTTATCAGATCTCTCACGATTGTGCTCATGCCTGAACCGAGTATGTTCCAGCAGTTACGAGGCTGCACTATTTAAGGCGGCATTCGTCCGTCTATTTTTCTCGGCCATGAGGATAAGCGAGGCAGTATCTGCGCATAAGGCATGTCCATCGGGCCTGCGTATGAGTGATGTCTCCATCTTCCCTTCTGTGGTGGTTATCTTTATTCGTTGGTCTAAGACCGATCAGTTGGGGAAGGGCCAGGCCATCACGCTTAATGCAATCCCTGGCGACACACTCTGCCCGTTAGAGGCAATTAAGCGTTGGGTAGCGGTCCGCGGAACCTCCCCGGGTCCGCTATTCTCTCATGAAGACGGCTCTCCAACGACATATTTTCCAATTCAGAGCCGTTTTAAAGAAGTGCCTCTCAGCGTCTAATTTGGGCGAGACTAAAATCACCTCACATTCCTTCAGAATTGGGGAGGCGACTCTTGCCTCCCAGCTGGGAATGCAAGAAGAAGGAATCAAGGGCATTGGGCGGTGGAAATCCAATGCTTACAAAAGTTACATCCGCCTTGATATGGCCTCCCAGTAATTATTTTATACTTTGTCCCTTAGGCTGTAAAATTATATGGATTATCGGACACTCTTTTATATTCTGGGATCACAAGAGAGCAAAGAAAAGGAGGTACACCGAGAATCTATCTTTTGATATCGAACAAGTACAAGTGTTTTGGCATGGAGTGAGAGGCCTAAGATGGCATAATATAATTCCAACTGTCTTAGAGTTAATGGAAACTTTACCACGGCCAGACTTGGTTGTCTGCCACGCGGCGGGAAACGACCTCGGAAAATGCTCAACTATGGACCTCCTATGGAGGATGAAATCAGACTTTTGTTGGTTGAACCAGGAAATTCCTGGAACCACTTTCGTTTTTTCGGAGGTCGTTCCTCGCTTAGCGTGGAAAGTGCACGGATCCATGTACCTGGATAAAATCAGAAAAAAGGTTAATAGGGAGATGCAGAAGTTCCTTCCTTCCATTGGCAGTTTTTCTTACAGGCACCTTGACCTGGAGGGATTTGTGGACGGATTATATAGGCGGGACCTTGTGCATCTCTCGGAAGTCGGCCTCGACATTTTTAATGTCGGGGCACAGAGCATTGTGGAGTTATGGTTGGGGGGGGGCCGCTACCGCAAGGGTAACGTCCGGTTGGGTCGCCCAGCTATGCTGGGTGGATCGGTTATGAATTACATCAATACTACTTGAAGTTGTATGGTTTACGTTTCAAAGTTATGAAACATGAATTTATATGGTTTACGTTCCAAAGTTATGAAAAACGAATTGGAATATGGATAATGTGGAACGATCAATTTTCTGTAATGAAAGGTACGCGGTAACCCTTAATAAAACCCAGCATGTTATCCACCACAATGCTCTCTGTCTTTAATTCACTAGTATCAAAGTTAGATAAGAATATTAATAAAGTGCGCGCTGTTGCCTCATGGAGAATTCCAGGCACTAGCAATGTTACGGGTTTTCCTATAAAGTCAGGCTACCAGCTGTGGATTTTAGGTCTGGCGTTACACAATGCCGAAGCCGGTAGAAATATATGCATATTATTAGAAAAAAGGAGACACTCACCAGTAAGTCTTCAAATGTGCACCAAACTTTATTCCATTTTCCGCTATAAGGGGTTACAGGCAGTGCAGGGAGGGAGTGGAGGGTGGACTACGGGCGCTCCGTTTCATTTGTTAATGCTTCAACGCATCCATCAAATAATATGCAGTATTTATTCAGTTTCTTGTTATGCGAGATAGGGAGTGCCCCACCCCTTCCTTATTGAGCCAAACACATATAATGCCTTCTACTGCGGTGCGTCCATATTGGCCTTTCTGCACCCTGCACCCTTACACGCTTGTTAAACAGTTTTTTTTCTGAGGTTTCCCTGATCCTATATGTTGCCATGCCCTGGAAAGTCCAACTTGAGTGTGGCTACTGGGCATAAAATCCAGCAACTTCCAGTAGAATTGAATGTAGGAGGCACCACATTCCCCCTAGTAAAGCGCAGTACGTCCATGGACTGCAAAATCAAAATACAAGTTATTGGCAAAAACAGCATTTTTGCATTAAATAATAGTTTCAACATATAAAACATTTTTAAATAACAACAGTCATATTGTTGTGGATCACAGCCCAAAACCACTCCTGAGTGTTTGGATTGTCACCAAGTCTTTCTCAGGTATTTCTGATTTGTTATGGTCCAGTACTATCGGTTGGTGAAATGTACAGTTTATATCACTGCATTGTAAAGATCCAACATGTAAATTTAGTGTTGTCCTATTTGCCAGTGATCCACTCACAAGGCTCAGTCTCTTGTCTAGACAGACAGCAGGAAATTCACTAGTCTGGCACAGGATGTGACACAGAGCAGAACTCATGTGATGGGTCTCCTCACCACTTCCAGGCCACGGCTTTGAAGTTCATCCTTCCCTTCACCACAAGATTTACTGCCAGGCCCAATGCCTAAGATTCTTTTTCTGACTTCTACAGCCAAGATGGATAAAGACTTTTAGCCCTGGATCCTTGTTGTCCGGATTTACACGTGCTTCTGCAGCAGTAGGGCATACTGAATGTACACAACAACCTATTGCCTGTATGTTGAGAAATATGAGACTTTCCCATCTCACTACAAATATCCATTTTTTGCTTCAAGTGTATTTCTGCATGTGCCGTGACCAGCTATGAAAGTAATACAGGATTCCAGGTCTGTAAAACTCTCTTGCTATATATACTCTCCAACTTTAAGACACAAAAGACTCACAACTTTCCTATAACTACATACAAATACTACTTTCAAATATTTCATGTTCTTAAAGCTCCAGAACCTCCATTTCATGTCAGCATTTAACCATAAACTGTGTTCGCCATGGACTACCCATGTGGGACAGTGTACTATATATTCCATGTTGGATTTCCCCATTCCTGGGATAGTAAATGCATCTGTTATTCCCCGACTCGTGTCTGTAGTCATTCTCAGCTGTGGACGCTGCATGGAGCCTAACAAGGTAAATAATCACACACATAACAAAGTTAACTTCACCTCAGGAGATGAGGAACTGTCTCTTTAAATTCCTTTGAGGTGCTGCCAGCACAATGCAATGGTCTAAATACAGTCACCACTAGGGGTTGGGATGCTAAGACCCCACAGCTACTATGCTACTTTACTTTCTACCGGAAACCAGTATTCAGTGGGGTCCCAGGTGATTTAATTGCTTCTTAGCACTTGCACATCTCATAGATGGGCCGGATCCAGCATTGGGAACTACTCTGACCCAGGGGATTCTTAAACTCCCTTTATAGACCCATTCGCCAGGGTGTATCTGACAGCACCGTAGACTAACATAGAGCAGAACTCTTATGATAGCAGGACTGTCTGCAGAGATATTATCCTATCAAAAAATAAAAAAGTGAACATTAATTGACTGTCCGCTCAAGGGTTAAAATTCCGCTATTCTATACAGGCAGGTGCCAACAGATTGCATCATAGATATACTGGGTGTAACCCTGGTACCTGGCTAATAATGCCGCTGCTGGCGATCTGCCGTTATAATGTGATTTGTTAAACAGTAACAAAAAAGTTCTCATCAGTCACCTGAGATCAACCTGCAAGGAAGAGTCTGGAACAGAACAGTCTCCACCGGTGACTGCAGCGCACGAGACATGGGGAATCTGCCGCATATTCTGCTGCTGAGCACCTTGTATCTATCTACAACTGGAACAGGTGAGGACCGGGTGCAAGATGCTACAACCTAATAGTTATATTCTAATATATATCGACAGTATTGTAGTATAGGAGCAGTATTATAGTAGTTATATTCTTGTACATAGGAGCAGTATTATAGTAGTTATATTCTTGTACATAGGAGCAGTATTATAGTAGTTATATTCTTGTATATAAGGGCAGTATTATATTAGTTATATTCTTGTACATAGGAGCAGTATTATAGTAGTTATATTCTTGTACATAGGAGCAGTATTATAGTAGTTATATTCTTGTATATAGGAGCTGTATTATAGTAGTTATATTCATGTATAATAGGGGCAGTATTATAGTAGTTATATTCTTGTACATAGGGGCAGTATTATAGTAGTTATATTCTTGTACATAGGGGTAGTATTATAGTAGTTATATTCTTGTACATAGGGGCAGTATTATAGTAGTTATATTCTTGTACATAGGGGTAGTATTATAGTAGTTATATTCTTGTACATAGGAGCAGTATTATAGTAGTTATATTCTTGTACATAGGAGCAGTATTATAGTAGTTATATTCTTGTATATAGGAGCTGTATTATAGTAGTTATATCATATTACATAGGGGATAGTATTATAGTAGTTATATTCTTGTACATAGAGACAGTATTATATTAGTTATATTCTTGTATACAGGAAATAATATTATAGTACGGTAGTTATATTCTTGTACATAGGAGCAGTATTACAGTAGTTAAATACCTATACATAAGAATAGTATTATATTAAAAAAGTCAGCAAAAAAGCCAGCACCACCAGAAAATAGCTTACAATAAAAACTATGCAAAATGCACATATTCCTTCCAAACTATAATATTATAAAATTGAGATATTTGGCAAAATATTGATCAATCTTTTGAGCCACCCTGCCACGTCCAGGCAATCTCTTCAGGAAGGCCCTACTCCATAAATTTTTATTTTAGTTGTGCCAAGCGGCCTCCAACATACACATAAAGTGGACCATAAAAAGCAGCAAATCATTACCCCGCACCTGCAGCTAACTCCACATATGCTTGAGTGTTTCAGAATAAAACATCACTGCACCATGCCAGCACTTATGAATAGAATCAGGGCAGGCCCAAGCAAATGGAGGTTGACATAAACAGAACCTGAGGGCAGTGCAAGATAACTGAATGTGAACAGTTACCACACCAGGTTTTGCTTGTTATTCAATCTGTGTTGTTCATAGCAATTCTGGGTAACTGTTCACATTCAGTCATCTGACCCTGCCTTCAGGCTCAGTTTATTTCAAGCTCCATTTTCTTGGGCCTGACCTGCTTTCATTTATGAGTGCTGCCTTGGTGCGGTGAGGGTTAATTCTGAAAAGCTCAAGCGTATGTGGTGTTAGCTGCAGGTGCAGAGGTCTGAGTTGCCTTTATTCACTTGCACCAGTCTGGCACCATGGGAGCGGGTTCTTGAGATGCTCCAGGTAAATGCTGCTTTTTATGGTCCACTTTATGTGTATGTTGCAAGCCATAATGCACAACTAAAATAAAAATATATAGAGTAGGACCACCTTGATGAGATTGCCTTGATGTGGCAAGGTGGCTCAAAAGATTGATTAATATTTTGCCAAATATCTCAATTTCATAATAGTATACATTTTGGAAGGAATATGTGCTTTTGCACAATTTTTATTGCAAGCTATCTTCTGGTGTTGCTGGCTTTTTTTTGCTGATTTTCAGTATTACAGTAGTTATATTGTTGTACATAGCAGGAGGAGACAATAAGGACAGGAGAAAATTAAGCACTAATAGTATTGTTATTTGTTCTTAAAATATATTTGATTCTAGGTGTGAAAGATGAAAGACCTTCAGTATTATAATAGTTATATTCTTGTTTATAGAGGCAGTATTATAGTAGATTTATTCTTGTACATAGGAGCAGTATTATAGTAAATAAAAAAGCCAAAAAGCCCGCGCTGCCTATGGTCAGCATGCAGTACAAAAAAATCCATATGCACATATTACTTTCTAACTGTACTTTAAAAATGAGATATTTAGCAAACAATTGATCAATTCTTTGAGCCACCCTGCCACGTCACAGCAATCTCAGATAGAGCTGTCCTACTCTACATTTTTATATATGTCTTGCGTCATTACAGCCTCCTGAATACAATATAAGCAGTTTCATTTTAATAAAACATGTACCTGAACATTTCTGAACCACTCCAAGGAGCCAGAAGGGCAAGTGCAGATAAAGGCAGACCAGGTCCAGATATGGGCAGCAAATGCTACAGACATCCAAACATTAACAAATCTAATCCCCACACCGCCAAACCAGCAGACCATGGGTGAGGGTGGAGGAGACCCAGACAAATGTGCAAGCAATCAAATTGAGCCTATGGGAAGGGTGGAGCCACTGTGTGTGTGCACAGCAGCGTAAATCAATCACAGTAAAGACAGATAGAATGGCATACAAAAGCAAGCACGCACAGCAATAAGCGGGAGTCAGCCACAAACCAATAACAAATAAAAAAGCCAAGAAGCCAGCGCTACCTATGGTCAGCATGCACTTAGACATTTAGCAAGCAATTGATCAATTCTTTGAGCCACCCCACCAATTCACGGCATTCTCAGATGGGGCAGTCCTCCCCTACTTTTTTATATACGCTGTGCCATTTTGGCCTCCTAAATGCATTAAAAGCAAGAACACATTATTATTATTATTTACTGTTATAGCTCCATTGAATCCATGGCACTTTACATTTGGAGGATTATTATTATTAGTATACACAACGGATACACAACGACATGAACAAAGAACAGAAAAAATGAGGTACACAGGTACATACGAAGTAGTGAAGACCCTGTCCGTGCGGGCTCACAATCTTCGAGGGGGAGAGGATACAATAGAAGAGGGGAACGCCAGTCCGGTGGTGGGGTGGTGGAGGCTCATAATAGGTTATAGGCTTGCCGGAAGAGGTGAGTCTTTAAGTTTCTTTTGAAGGTTGCCAGAGTAGGTGCATTAAATGCACACGTACCTGAAGCATTTCTGAACCACTCCCACACCACCAGAAGGGCAAGTGCAGAAAAAGGCAAACCACGCCTGGCATAACAGGGGGCCGTAATTATAATTACTGATACTTGTATAGTAAGAATTAGTAAATATTTTGCAGTAGTACAAGCTGTATGTAATAGCCGGAGGAACGACTAAGGACAGGAGAATATGAAACATTATTAGTATCGTTAATTGACCCCAAAATTATTTTTGATTCTAGGTGTGAAAGACAAAAGACCCTTAGTAGCCACCAAATATGGAGACCTGCGGGGCGTTACGGTGCCAGTAAAGGAGACATCTAGAGCCATTGATGCTTTCTTTGGAATCCCCTTTGCAAAACCTCCTGTGGGATCACTGAGATTTGCTAATCCAGAACCTCCTGAGCCCTGGACATCTGTAAGAGACGCCTCCGAGGATCCCCCCATGTGAGTCTCATGTATTTATGATAATGAGGTTGTTGTGAAGTATTGTATACTTGTATATGTATATATATACAGTGCTGTGCAAATTAATTGGGACAAAGCAAGTCTTTACTTGTTTTTCTTGCATTACTATTTCTGTTTTATCAGTTCTTGGTGTCCTTTCCCTTTTCCTTCCACATTTTCCTTTTCGTTTTAGAGAAAACGATCCAGTTTCATTGTGTGCGAATTATCCTTGAAATGGTAGATTTTCTAATACCAACGGTGGAGGCGATTTCTCTTACAGTCAGACTTGTGTTCATTAAGAGTAATAATTCTACACCTCTACCGTGGAGTAACATCCATTATTACGGGCATGAATCACACTGAGAGAAAAAGTCCACTAAACCACTCCTCACAGAAACAAGCTCTTAAAGGGAACCAACCACCTCAGATGACGACTATAAGCAGTTAATACATGTCCCTGCACCCTACCTACACCATTCCACCTATGTTTTTCTTAAGAATATTGATAAATGTAAACCGAAATATACACTTTATAAAATGACATGCCTGAGTACTTCTGGGCGTCTCCTTCTGTGTCAGTTACTAGAGGGCTGTGTCTCCAGCAGCTTGACTGGCTTCTCTAGCCCTCCCTCTTACTTTGCAGGACGTCACATGAAGGGACGGGAGCTGCCTTGCGTGCCCGCCCACTGATAGATAACATCACGCCCTTCATGTGACGTCCTGCAAAGTAAGAGGGAGGGCTAGAGAAGCCAGTCATGCTGCTGGAGACACAGCCCTCTAGTAACTGACCCAGAAGGAGACGCCCAGAAGTACACAGGCATGTCATTTTATAAAGTGTATATTTCGGTTTACATTTATCAATATTCTTAAGAAAAACATAGGTGGAATGGTGTAGGTTGGGTGCAGGGACATGTATTAACTGCTTATAGTCGTCATCTGAGGTGGTTGGTTCCCTTTAACTGAAGCTGAGGGGACGGTTAGCTGTTATTTTCTGACTAAAACCAGTCTAACCACATTTTGTTACTCAAGGTTGTACACTCACACCTGTTCAAAGCAGCTAAAACTGGTTTGAATCACTGACTGGTAACCCCAACTTACGATTTTACTTAAAAAATGCTTTGTCCCAATTAATTTGCACAGCACTGTATTGTACTGTAGTCCCCGTCATTGCTCGGGATAGTAATTGGGCTTAGCTATAACAAAATATGGGTTAACAAAGTTTTGCTTCTCTCGGCTCAGATACACAGGCTGCGAGTGTAATGCAGGGGCTATGTGTGGGTGCCTGGTCTAATACAGAGGGCTATGTGTGGGCACAGGCTGTCATACAGAGGGCTATGTGTCAGCTCCTGCATTGATATGGGGCGTGATGTGTGAGCTCCTGTCATTATACAGGGGGTATGTAAGGACTACTGCAGTAATACAGGGGGCTATGTGCATCCTCCTGCTGTAATACTGGGGACTATGTGCACACCTCCTAATGTATACTGGGGGCAGTGTGCGGACTTCTACTGTAATAGTGGGGGTTTTGCGTAGCCTCCTGCTTTATACTAATGGCATTGTGCAGCCTCCTGCTGTATACTGGGGGTACTGTGTGGCCTCTTGCAGTATACTGGGACCTGTGTGGAGTCTCCTGCTGTATACTGAGGGTAGTGTGTAGCCTCTTGCAGTGTACTGTGGGCTGTGTGTGGCCTCCTACTGTATATTGGGGGCTGTGTGTGGCCTCCTGCTGTATACTGGGGGTTAAACATACTGACTTACGTTATGGAGAGTTTTTTTGACCCAATAACTTAGAGCACAAATTCCACTGCTTTTCATAAAGATGCTTTTATTAATTCATCAAGGAGATAAAAGTGCAGGTACAAAGTGCTCAGAACGTATAAAAGATAAGTTACATATGGATCTGGATTAAGAGGACACTAAGGGGTTAGGGTCTTCTTGTCTCCCACTTCAGGACATAATCATGGTAGCATTTATTAACAGAAACCAATGTGCAATATAAATATGGCCAAGAGCTGCAGCTTCTAGTGTGTAGAGGGTTCAGTAGCATATCGCCCTACCAACACAACAACCACTGACTGATAACTCTAACCTATTGTACAACAAACAAAGCAACATAGATTTTGAGCTCCAGCTTACCCATGTTAGTACCAGATGTGGAGATGACCACTAGGGGACGCACCAACGCGTTTCCCTGATGCTTCCTCAGGGGGCATGTTTGACCATGTCTCCCCCATCCTTATATACCCCCCCGCAACCCCGCTCACCACCTGCCTCCAATCTGCGCTGCTCCACGCCGCAAATCAGCGGGCCGCGCCGCCCCGAGCAGCGGCTTCCGGCCTTCACACACAGGAAGTGCGTCATTTGACGCTCCTTCCCGTGTTACTGAAGCCTTTCACCGCAGCCCGAGGCCGCCCGACCGCGCATGCGCGGACCGCAGACGCCATTTTGGAAGAGGGCATATGTGCCCTACTCTCATGTATGTACTTTCCGGATTAAGTAACAGGATAATAAGACACTTATATGGCTATGGCTCTACTTAGTGACCCGGATAAAAAGGTTAGATGGACATTATAAAACTATAATATCACATAATGACCCGGATACACTCCATAAGTGAGTTCGTATATTGGCTTCTATATATATATATATACAAGAATACTAATATGGACAAAACGTCTTGATGCACACAGAATTATACATAAACATAAGCAAAACGTTCATATACGATGTTCTCATTATCCATATATTCTGATGTCCTCCTTCATGAAGCTATCCATAGAAGTGATGCAAGTCATAATGTCCCGGCGCCACCGCAAAGGTCCACATCGAAATGACATCCAGATAGTACAACGTACCAGTATAGAGCGGGGGAGGGGAAGGATACAGAACAGCTAAAAACACGGACAGACAATAAAAAACACGGTTAAAACCATATTACAAGAAATATATACCAAAAGGAGCCCTCAGGATAAACTGGGGGTCCACAGCATAGTCAGCGGCTCAGATCCTACATGTACCGTCAATCAAAAAACAAAAACATGTATCCACCTTGTGGATGGGATATGGTTCCTCCTCCATAAGGGAAGAAGGATCACGTCCACATCCTTCCATCAAGAAACTTGATAGTTTGTTTCAAAAATCAGAGATATGACACAAAACTTAGTTAATTTTTAGATATTAAACTCTACATCCACCCCGACGGATCTATACAAACTGTAGGTCAATACCTAAGAGCCAGGAGGGTATGCTCAACGGATGGTTTCTTTGAGGGACAGGCCAAAGACCTAAGAGATCGTTTTCTGGTGAGGGGCTACAGTAAGCGGTGCATTAAGCGGGGGTATACAGAGGCCCGGAGGAGGGATAGAAATACCCTTTTGTTGGGGAGTGACCGACATAAGGAGAGGAAGGAAAAGCAAGGAACCCAGATGGTTCGTTTTATAACAACCTATAATGACAAATGGAACAGGATTAGGGGAATCCTAAAGAGACACTGGGGGATTCTGAAACTGGTACCTGGACTAAGTGGCGTAGTCATGGAAAAACCACTATTGACTGCGAGAAGGAGCAACAGTCTAAAAGACATGTTGGTACATAGTCACTATGTGAGGGAATCGAAACCAATAGTGAGTGGAGTGAGAAGGACGGTGGGATTCTATCCATGTGGTTCATGCCTGGCGTGTCGTAATATGGAAAGGACGAGGACTTTCAGAGCAGCCAATGGTGATCGGCTATATGACATCCGACACTACCTGACATGTACCACAAAGAATGTGATATACCACGCCACGTGTCCCTGTGGCCTGATTTATATCGGCCTTACCTCTCGAGAGTTCCGTGTTAGGGTAAGGGAGCATATCAGGGACATAGAGGCGGCTAAAAAGATGGAACCTGGCGATCCGAATTTAAAAACCTTACCCCGCCACTTTAAATCTAAACATGGTTGTGACCCAACCAACTTAAAATTCAAAGCTATAGACGTGTGCCACTTGGGAGCGAGAGGGGGAGACTATAAAAAAGCTCTTGCAAGGAGGGAATGCCAATGGATAGTCCGTCTGGGGACACAGTCCCCAGATGGTCTTAATGAAAAACTAAGTTTTGTGTCATATCTCTGATTTTTGAAACAAACTATCAAGTTTCTTGATGGAAGGATGTGGACGTGATCCTTCTTCCCTTATGGAGGAGGAACCATATCCCATCCACAAGGTGGATACATGTTTTTGTTTTTTGATTGACGGTACATGTAGGATCTGAGCCGCTGACTATGCTGTGGACCCCCAGTTTATCCTGAGGGCTCCTTTTGGTATATATTTCTTGTAATATGGTTTTAACCGTGTTTTTTATTGTCTGTCCGTGTTTTTAGCTGTTCTGTATCCTTCCCCTCCCCCGCTCTATACTGGTACGTTGTACTATCTGGATGTCATTTCGATGTGGACCTTTGCGGTGGCGCCGGGACATTATGACTTGCATCACTTCTATGGATAGCTTCATGAAGGAGGACATCAGAATATATGGATAATGAGAACATCGTATATGAACGTTTTGCTTATGTTTATGTATAATTCTGTGTGCATCAAGACGTTTTGTCCATATTAGTATTCTTGTATATATATATATATAGAAGCCAATATACGAACTCACTTATGGAGTGTATCCGGGTCATTATGTGATATTATAGTTTTATAATGTCCATCTAACCTTTTTATCCGGGTCACTAAGTAGAGCCATAGCCATATAAGTGTCTTATTATCCTGTTACTTAATCCGGAAAGTACATACATGAGAGTAGGGCACATATGCCCTCTTCCAAAATGGCGTCTGCGGTCCGCGCATGCGCGGTCGGGCGGCCTCGGGCTGCGGTGAAAGGCTTCAGTAACACGGGAAGGAGCGTCAAATGACGCACTTCCTGTGTGTGAAGGCCGGAAGCCGCTGCTCGGGGCGGCGCGGCCGCTGATTTGCGGCGTGGAGCAGCGCAGATTGGAGGCAGGTGGTGAGCGGGGTTGCGGGGGGGTATATAAGGATGGGGGAGACATGGTCAAACATGCCCCCTGAGGAAGCATCAGGGAAACGCGTTGGTGCGTCCCCTAGTGGTCATCTCCACATCTGGTACTAACATGGGTAAGCTGGAGCTCAAAATCTATGTTGCTTTGTTTGTTGTATAATAGGTTAGAGTTATCAGTCAGTGGTTGTTGTGTTGGTAGGGCGATATGCTACTGAACCCTCTACACACTAGAAGCTGCAGCTCTTGGCCATATTTATATTGCACATTGGTTTCTGTTAATAAATGCTACCATGATTATGTCCTGAAGTGGGAGACAAGAAGACCCTAACCCCTTAGTGTCCTCTTAATCCAGATCCATATGTAACTTATCTTTTATACGTTCTGAGCACTTTGTACCTGCACTTTTATCTCCTTGATGAATTAATAAAAGCATCTTTATGAAAAGCAGTGGAATTTGTGCTCTAAGTTATTGGGTCAAAAAAACTCTCCATAACCTAAGTCAGTATGTTTAATGCAATATGTAGGAGAGTCCAAATATTTTGTAAACATTATTCATGTTTATCCTGGATATATAAAAAATACTGGGGGTTGTGTGTGGTCTTCTGCATTATACTGAGAGGTGTGTGTGGCCTCCTACTGTAATACTGGGGACTATGTGTGCTTCCTAATGTATACTGGGGGCAGTGTGTGGACTCCTGCTGTAATAGTGGGGGTTGTGCATAGCCTCCTGCTGTATACTGGGGGTAGTGTGTGGCCTCTTGCAGTATACTGGGGCTGTGTGCAGTCTCCTGCTGTATACTGAGGGTAGTGTGTAGCTTCTTGCAGTATACTGGGGGCTGTGTGCAGCCTCTTACTGTATATTAGGGGCTGTGTGTGGCCTCCTGCTGTATACAGGAGGTTGTGTGTGGCCTCCTGCATTACACTGAGAGCTGTGTGTGGCCTCCTACTGTAATACTGGGGACTACGTGCGCTTCCTAATGGATACTGGGGGCAGTGTGTGGACTCCTGCTGTAAAAGTGGGGGTTGTGCGTAGCCTTCTGCTTTATACTGAGGGCTTTGTGTAGCCTCCTGCTATATACCGGGGGTAGTGTGTGGCCTCTTACAGTATACTGGAGGCTGTGTGCAACCTCCTACTGTATACTGGGGACTGTCTGCAGCCTCCTGCTGTATACTGGGGACTGTATGCGGTCTCCTGCTATATACTGGGGGATGTGTGTGGTCTGCCTCTATATACTGGGGGCTGTGTGCAGGCTCCTGCTGTATACTGGAGGCTGTGTACGGCCTCCTGCTGTATACTGGGGGCTATGTGTGGTCTCCTGCCGTATACTGGGGGCTGTGTGCGGTCTCCTTCTATATACTGGAGGCTGTATGCAGGCTCCTGCTGCATACTGGGGGCTGTGTGTGTCCTCCTGCTGCATACTGGGGACTGTGTGTGTCCTCCTGCTGTATACTGGGGGCTATGTGCAGGAGGTTGTTAGAAGAATGACAAAGAGGTGTCTTAATAGCTTAGGAATTTGTGTGGCTCCTCCTTCGCTGACTGTCATGTCCCAGTGTGCGGCATTTTCCAGAAGTCCTTGACTTCAGCAACTTCCCCGAATGTTTCAGAGACATACACAAGCTGTGTTATACTATAAATTTACTTAGTTGCCTATAGCAACCAATCAGAAGCTGAGCTGTGATTGGTTGCTATAGGCCACCTGATAAATATCCAGGCTAACTGTCAAAACAGCAAATACATTGTATCATTTCGTCTCAAAACATTGTCTATGATGTTCCCTGAGTCAAATGTGCAAAATTACACGATTGTAAATGCCACGGTGCGGATTCCTTCAGTGGACATACACACGTACATACACACATGCACACACACATACATACACTCAACTTTATATATCTCTATTATATACCTACCTAGTGGCATCCGTCATCAACTTCCAAGGCAATGGACATGAATCCCAGAATTCCATGGAACACCCAAGTGATGAGTGTACTAATACATCCCCTGCTGGCGATACTAGAGCTTTTCGCGGTACCACCAGTGGGCTCGCTGAACCCTAACAAACGACGCACCCCAAATGCATACCGACACACAAATGACACGCCCAAATGCCCCTTGCCTGTTGCAAAAAAACGCCACAGAAAATCCCTGATGCAGGCAAAAAGAAGATTATGTGTGCATGCACAGTTACCCAGGCAGGCAACATTGGCATAGGTGATCCAATATGGCGCCGGTGTGATTTAATGTGCCTGCGCTAACCCCGCGCACATACGCAGTTAATCAAAACGATGCCATCTTGGAATTCCGATTGCGTCAGTCTGATTTACTGCACTTGCATGCCAAAGTACAGACAGGTTCAGTGAGAAGAGGGAGCCTCTCGGAGGCATAGGGAGGCAGGGGGCACAGAGAGATGGAGGGGGCATAGGAGGGCACCTGGAGGCATAGAGAGGCAGAGGGGACACAGGAGGCTCATAGAGGCACAGGGAGTTAGGAGAGCACAGAGAGGCACAGGAAGGTGGGGAGCCACACAGAGGCACAGGGAAGTGGGGTGCACAGGGATTCAGATACAGCCACAGGGGGGCAGAGGGGGGCACAGGGATGCGGGGGGCCACACAGAGGTGCAGGGAGACGGGGGGAACAGGAAGACACACACAGCCACAGGTAGGCGGAGGGTGGGAACAGGGAGCCACAGGCAGGGGGAGGGTGGGAACAGGGGATAACAGGGAGGCGGGGGGCCACAGAGAGGTGCAGGGAGGCGGGGGGAACAGGAAGATACACACAGCCACAGGTAGGCAGAGGGTGGGAACAGGGGGGCACAGGGAGGCGGGGGCCACACAGAGGCACAGGAAGGCAGGTGGCCCAGACAGGCACGGGGAGGCACAGAGAGGCAAAAAGCACAGTCAAGTGAGCACAGGGAGAAACAGACAGGATCAGGAAGACACAAACAGGCATGGGGAGGCACAGACAGGCTCGGGGAAGCACCCTGATGCGATAGCATCGGGCCCACAACTATTTAAATATATATGTATTTTATAATGCAGAACATATCATTCTGTCTGATGCCTTATTAGCAAGAGGACACACCCCCAGCTACTGATTGGCTTCAGAAGTGCACAAGAGACCCGCCCATTCAGTTACAGGCCACGCCTCTTTACTACTGTAGAACTAAATCCAAGAGAAAGATATGACATCCCGTGTATCTATAATATAATGCTGTATGTGTCCTTCCGTCTGAGGCCGGGATCAAACCATTTTATTGGACAAAGAGCCTATTTTTATTTGTATCCATTGCAAGAGTAACTGAGGCCTCCTTTATGACAATCGCCTCACAGTAAGACCGTGCTGGTCACCTGTAGCAACCAGAGTGCAGCTTTCTGCATTGACACTGCTGAGGTAAAGTGAAAGCTAAGCTCTGATTGGCTGCTATGGACAACTAGACCCTTATCAAATGTAACCAATAATCAATAATATAATGCTGAACGGGTCCTTCTGTCCAAAGCCGGGATGAAGGTGCGTGCGCAATGCTATTTTCATGTTGTATTTGAATTCTTCAATAAAATGGTGCCGGAGTTAGTGTGTTTGCAAATCATGAACAATGGCGCCATCTTATTGAAGACACTTTCTATGTAAATATCACCAGTCACCAGTTTGTTATTCACAGAGACTGTGTCTCTCATAAAATGCCGCCGCCCGGGCATAGAATGGGCTCAATAGCTATTATATACAGCGGGTACGGAAAGTATTCAGACCCCTTTACATTTTTCACTCTGGTTCTTTGCAGCTATTTGGTAAATTCAGAAAAGTTCATTTTTTCCTCATTAATGTACACTCTGCACCCCATCTTGACTGATAAAAACCCAGAAATGTACAAATTTGTGCAAATTTATTAAAAAAGTAAAATTGAAATATCATATGGTCATAAGTATTCAGCCCCTTTCTTCAGACACTTGTATTTAAGTCACATGCTGTCCATTTCCTTGTGGTCCTCCTTTAGATGGTTCTACTCCTTCATTGAAGTTCAGCTGTGTTTAATGAAATGATAGGACTTGATTTGGAAAGACACACACCTGTCTATATAAGACCTCATAGCTCACAGTGCATGTCAGACCAAATGAGAACCATGAGGTCAAAGGAACTGCCCAAGGAGCTCAGAGACAGAATCATGGCAAGACACAGATCAGGCCAATGTTACAAAAGAATTTCTGCAGTACTCAAGTTCCTAAGAGCACAGTGGCCTCCATAATCCTCAAATCAAAGAAGTTTGGGGCCACCAGAAGTCCTGGCCGTCCAGCCAAACTGAGCAATCGTGGGAGAAGAGCCTTGGTGAGAGAGGTAAAGAAGAACCCCAAGATCACTGTGGCTGAGCTCCAGAGATGCTGTAGGGAGATGGGAGAAAGTTACACAAAGTCAACTATCACTGCAGCCTCCACCAGTCGGGTCTTTATGGCAGAGAGGACTGACAGAAGCCTCTCCTCAGTGCAAGACATATGAAAGCCGCATAGAGATTGCAAAAAAAACACATGAAGGATCCCAGACTATGAGAGATAAGATTCTCTGGTCTGATGAGATGAAGATAGAACTTTCTGGTGATAATTCTAAGCGGTGGAGAACACCAGGCCCTGCTCATCACCTGCCCAATACAATACCAACAGTGAAACATGGTGGTGGCAGCATCATGCTATGGGGATGATTTTCAGCTGCAGGGACAGGAGACTGATTGCAATTGAAGGAAACATGAATGCAGCCAAGTACAGAGATATCCTGGATGAAAACCTCTTCCAGAGCTCTGGACCTCAGACTTGGCTGAAGGTTCATCTTCCAACAAGACAATGACCCTAAGCACACAGCTACAATAACAAATGAGTGGCTTCACAACAACTCTGTGACCATTCTTGACCGGCCCAGCCACAGCCCTGACCTAAACCCAATGGAGAATCTCTGGAGAGACCTGAAAATGGCTCCACCAACATTCACCATCCAACCTGACGGAACTGGAGAGGATCTGCAAGGAAGAACGGCCGAGGATCTCCAAATCCAGGGGGGGAAACTGCATCATTCCCAAGAAGACTCATGGCTGTACGAGATCAAGAGGTGCAAATACTCAATACTGAGCAAAGGGGCTGAATACTTATCAATACTGAGCAAAGGGGCTGAATACTTATCATCAATACTGAGCAAAGGGGCTGAATACTTATCAATACTGAGCAAAGGGGCTGAATACTTATCATCAACACTGAGCAAAGGGGCTGAATACTTATCATCAACACTGAGCAAAGGGGCTGAATACTTATCAATACTGAGCAGAGGGGCTGAATACTTATCAATACTGAGCAAAGGGGCTGAATACTTATCATCAACACTTAGCAAAGGGGCTGAATACTTATCATCAACACTGAGCAAAGGGGCTGAATACTTATCAATACTGAGCAGAGGGGCTGAATACTTATCAATACTGAGCAAAGGGGCTGAATACTTATCAATACTGAGCAAAGGGGCTGAATACTTATCAATACTGAGCAAAGGGGCTGAATACTTATCAATACTGAGCAGAGGGGCTGAATACTTATCAATACTGAGCAAAGGGGCTGAATACTTATCAATACTGAGCAGAGGGGCTGAATACTTATCAATACTGAGCAAAGGGGCTGAATACTTATCAATACTGAGCAAAGGGGCTGAATACTTATCAACACTGAGCAGAGGGGCTGAATACTTATCAACACTGAGCAGAGGGGCTGAATACTTATCAACACTGAGCAAAGGGGCTGAATACTTATCAACACTGAGCAAAGGGGCTGAACAACTTAACACCATGGGAGATTTCAGTTTTTCTTTTTTTTTTTAAATTGCACAAATATCTACGTTTCCATTTTTTTTTCAGTGAAGATGGGAAGATGGGGTGCAGATTGTACAATAATGAGAAAAAAAAGAATTTTTTTGAAATTACCAAATGGCTGTAATAAAACATAGGGTAAAAAAATTAAAGTCTGAATACTATTCACACCTACTGTATAAATACAGTGGGTGAAATAAGTATTGAACACGTCACCAATT
Organism: Allobates femoralis; assembly: GCA_033576535.1. Classification (NCBI taxonomy): domain Eukaryota; kingdom Metazoa; phylum Chordata; class Amphibia; order Anura; family Aromobatidae; genus Allobates; species Allobates femoralis. The sequence continues at coordinate 126,585,902 of JARQOC010000010.1, read as the reverse complement.
TTCTAAGAAGTTATATTTCTAAAGGTATTATTGACATCAGGGGCGTAACTAGAACTGGCAGGGCCCCATAGCAAACTTTTGAACGGGGCCCCCTCCAAGACACCCCCCAATGACACGCCCCTCCAAGACACGCCCTCAATGACACGCCCCTTCAAGACACACACCCTTACAGGCCACAGTAGTATATACAGCAGCCCCAGTGGTATACAGCAGCCTCCCCAGTGGTATATACAGGCCCCAGCCGTATTACAGCAGCCTCCCCAGTGGTATACAGCAGCCTCCCCAGTGGTATATACAGGCCCCAGCAGTATTACAGCAGCCTCCCCAGTGGTATATACAGGCCCCAGCCGTATTACAGCAGCCCCAGTGGTATACAGCAGCCTCCCCAGTGGTATATACAGGCCCCAGCAGTATTACAGCAGCCTCCCCAGTGGTATATACAGGCCCCAGCAGTATTACAGCAGCCCAGTGGTATACAGCAGCCTCCCCAGTGGTATATACAGGCCCCAGCAGTATTACAGCAGCCCCAGTGGTATATACAGGCCCCTGGTGGTGGTATATACAGGCCCCTGGTGGTGGTATATACAGGGCCCCTGGTGGTGGTATATACAGGGCCCCTGGTGGTGGTATACAGGGCCCCTGGTAGTGGTATATACAGGCCCCTGGTGGTGGTATACAGGGCCCCTGGTGGTGGTATATACAGGTCCCTGGTGGTGGTATATACAGGCCCCTGGTGGTGGTATATACAGGCCCATGGTGGTGGTATATACAGGCCCCTGGTGGTGGTATATACAGGACCCTGGTGGTGTTATATACAGGCCCCTGTAGGTGGTATATACAGGCCCTGGTGGTGGTATATACAGGCCCCTGGTGGTGGTATGTACAGGCCCCTGATGGTGGTATATACAGGCCCCTGGTGGTGGTATACAGGGCCCCTGGTGGTGGTATATACAGGCCCCTAGTGGTGGTATATACAGGCCCCTGGTGGTGGTATATACAGGCCCCTGGTGGTGGTATATACAGGCCCCTGGTGGTGGTATACAGGGCCCTGGTGGTGGTATATACAGGCCCATATACAGTGCTGCCGGCTGGGTGGGAAGCGCGGGAAGCGCACAGTTACCTGCTCTGCCTCTCCCCGTCTCCCGGCATTTGGTGGGGCGGGCACTGCTGTGCAGTGATCACTTCCTGCAGCCCCTCTTCCGGCTCCTCTTCCAGGATAGCGGTCGCGGCGGGCGGCTGGGGGCACAGGCAGCAGGGCCCCCCGGGGAGCTTGGGGCCCCCCCGGGGAGCTCGGGGCCCGCCGACCGCGGTAGTTACGCCGCTGTATTGCAGCTGCACGTCTGCTATGCCGGGAGTTACGCCCCTGATTGACATTAAATTCTTCATCAGATGTCAGTAACAACCCATCCGATGCACTCAAGTACACCGGTCCCTGCATTGCTGTGGTGGATTTTGGGCCATTCCTCCACACAAACGCTCTTCACATCCTGCAGTTCCTGTGGATCCTTCTATGATCTCTGAGTTTTAGTTCCTTCCAGACATTTTCTGTTGGATTCAGCTCCGGTGATCAGCTCGGCCATTCTTGAAGATTTCTTTCTTTCTTTTGACTGTGTGTTTGAGATCATTGTCTTTTGAAATGTCGTCCTCATTTCATTTTCATCATCCTGGTAGATGGCAGCAGATTTTTATCAGGAATGTGTTGATACATTTATGCTATCATTCTTCCAGTTACATGATGTTTTCAATGCTGCAAAACAGCCCCACACCATCATGTCCCCACCTCCACACTTCACTGTATGTAAAGGCCTCCAAATTAAATCATGTTCTTTCCGCTTATAGATTATGGCCCTAACACAGTTCACTGGAACGTTCAGTAGTTTGGAAATTCTCCTGTAACCAATGCCATCAGTATCATTAGGGTTACAAAGGTTTTAAGACAGCTCACTAGTTTACCCGTCATGAGATGTTTCTTGTGTGGCTCATTGGTAATGAGACACCTTTTTATAAACCATTACTTTTATTTTTCATTAAGTGGCAGTATTGCTTTCTAATTACCGGACTGATAGATTTCAGCTGGAGTCAGGAGTTTTCATGGCTTATTGCAGCTTTCTTTCTTCACATATTTAATTATTTTCCCTGTGTTATTTTCCATTATTACACATAACTTAGTTTATGGACAGCTATGGTCTGATTTCTTTTCCTGTGTGGATTGGATGGGTTGTTATTGACATCTAGTGAGAAATTCATGTCAATAGCCTCTTTAGAAATATCTTTACTTAGAAAATTGGTGACGTGTCCAATACTTATTTCAGCCGTTGTATATATGATCATTTCATTAATGCAAGTACATAAAAATTCTATTATTGATTCTGTATATTTCAGGTGTTTACAGGCAGAAGATATTATGGAAGGGGTAGGAAAATATTTCCAATCCTCTATAAAGGTGCCCCGTTCCTCAGAAGATTGCCTGTACCTGAACGTGTTTACTCCGGCCGACAGAGACAAGAAATCTAATTTACCTGTAAGTATCTGCGGTGTTTATTCTACTGAAGCCCGGAGCGTCCTCACAGCTGCGGCTGCCCGGGGCATGCGGGGAGTGTCAGTATGTTGACAGTATCTTCTTAATTAAATGTTTCTTCCAAGTCTCTGATGTTGTTTCTAAATGCTAAGTTCACACTGGACATTTCTAATCTGGTTTCGGGGCTGAACCAAAACTGGATCAGTCGCTGCGTCTGCAGCAAAGTGACTGGGATTTTCTATTTGCTGTTCAGACGCTGCGTTTCTGACTGCTGCGTTAGTGATGCAGAAAGCGCATCCAGGAAATTTGTAGAAATAGCGGCACACGGATTGGATCCAAAAATTTCCGGCTTTAATTGGTGCATCAAGTTACAGATGGTGCAGGGAGGGGGGGTGCTGAAGGTGCAACGAACTGTTTCGAGGTACTCCTCTTCCAATCCGTGTGCCGCTACTTTCTACAAATATCAAGAGTTTTTCTCTAGCAGAGCACCGGATTCCAGACACCGCCATTTTCCGCAAGGAATCTGCAGCAGGTTAGTGCCCGGTTCACTTCTCACAATAATTGCATCCAGGAAATAATGGGCGTCAATTATTGCCCCATTTTTTTGCACCACCAACGCTCCATTACATACCCTCTCCAAAGGGGCGTAACTACCACAGATGCAGGGGTTGCAATCGCACCAGGGCACTGCAGCCTAGGGGGGCCCCAAAAGTCCCTTTAGCCTATAGTAAAAGACTAATACTATTCAAGATTTGCAATAGTTGGGGGCCCCGTTGGAGCTTTCGCATCGGGGCCCCTGAGCCTGAAGTTACGCCACTGACTCTCCATGATGTCTTCCTCGCGGGCCTCGACAGGTCCTGTCTGTAAGTAGTGGGTATGGTGCTTACAGGACTAAGTCACATGGTGCAAGGTCCTGGCAGCACCATATCAACTACTCACAGACACATCCTACCGGTGCTGGGAGGAAGAGACCACCAGGGATCACCATGGGATCACAGGGAGGGTAAGAAGTGTGTCTGTGTGTCTGTCTGTGTTCTCCAAAAACAAAGCAAAAAAGCAGCCAGATGATGCATTTCTGATGCTTTTTTGCAAAAAGAAGATACGTTTTTGGTGCAGAAACTGCACCAAAGATAAATCAATAAAAAACTGAACATAGCCAAATAGTAGTGTTTCATTCTGTTCTTTCACCAATGTTTCCTATGTTTATTTCTTGTTACATAACTCTGCCACCAGTAATGATAGATGCATGAGAGATATCTACTGCACCACATAACACTATATGCAGTTTTATGAGAAGCGCTCACTAGTGGTGGCCCCTGAAGAATAATGACATTTCTCATTAATTCTATTTTGTCTCCTTTCCCCTTTAGGTCATGGTCTTTATACACGGCGGTGGGCTGCTGTTTGGGTTCGCCGGCATGTTTGATGGTTCTGCACTTAGTGCCTATGAGGACGTAGTGGTTGTGAGCATCCAGTACAGGCTGGGGATCCCGGGATTCTTCAGGTAAAGATAATCCTAATCTTCTGCAATTTATATCCTCCCTTATTCATCATTTATCATTTTACATATTGGAATAATTTACAAAGACACTCAAATTAGTTAATAAATCTTCACCAGCAGAACAATGAGTGCAGCTCTGGAGTACAATAAAGGAGGTAACTCAGGATCAGCACCCTTTTCAGCTTTGCCCATAAATTGTCAATAGGATTGAGATCAGGGCTTTGTGATGGCCGCTTCAAAACATTGATTTTGTTATCCTTAAAGAGGACCTGTCACACCCCTGCTGCATAGCAATCTAAATGCAGCACTGAATGCAGCATGTCTGATGCATTCAGGGAAGGGGTCCCCCATGTGTCTGTGTGCTGTGTACCACAAGATATAGCTTTAGGAAAACTTACAGTTAGAAGCCATGAAGGCATTCCCTGTGGCTGGCGTGAGCTCAATTGACAGGGCCATTCCCTTCCCCTCTGCCTCTGTGCTGCTTCTGCTGTGCAGGCTCTACCCTCCTCCTCTCCTGCTCTCTGTCACTCAGAGTGGATGCAAATCATTTGTGCTGACATCAGCTCCAGATTCCTGCCCTGGTGTCTGAACAAAGCATAAACAGCACAGCAGGAGGCGGCACAGACAGGCAGAGGGGGAGGGAATGGCCCACGTCAATCAAGCTCACTCCAGCCACAGGGACTGCCTCCATGGCTTCTAACTTTAAGTTTTCCTAAGGCTATATCTTGAGGTACACAGCACACAGACACATGGGGAACCCCTTCCCTGAATGCAGCAGACATGCTGCATTCAGTGCTTGCATTTAGATGGCCATGCAGCAGGGGGGTGACAGGTACTCTTTAAATCCCTTTCTAAACAGCTTGGCAGTAGCTTCGGGCTGTTGTTCATTTTCTGCCACCACTACTTACCAAAGCACACAGGGTGATGAGTCCCTAAACTACTACTGTCTGCCAAACAAGATCACATGCTTCCTAAGGCCATGGATTCTTTTAGAGCATACAAGGGTCAAAGATATTAAGATTTTAAGCTTTACTATATAGTTACAGTGCTTACAATAAAAAGATAAAAAATATATATATAAAATGGGCATACAGATATACAAATGAGTTATAAAAAAGGGAGAAACATAAAGAAATACCTAAATGTTCTAGTGCAATGATTCTTTCTGTATCCTTGGGGAAGGAGGGGTAAAATATGGATCACAGCAGTATTTCAACTGCCCCATCTGTGACCTTATGACTTCCAAGCCTTTTTATAGGTTCAAGTTTAAGGTCGAATTTCTAGCACAGCTTTTAAATTTTAATATTCTAACTCTCGGTCTATGACTGGACCATTGTTAATTTAGCAATGAATACACTACATTTCCAATGCACTTTGCCTTAAAGGAGTTATCTAGGATTTCTCAAAAATACATTGTGCCTATGCACCAACATGCAGGTAGCTGCACCTACCTGCCTGTTGTGACTGGAACCAACCGGATTGGTCTTAGACCACTCTGATCAGTGATTTTGCAGCTTTCGCTGACATTACGACTACAGAGCGGGTGTATTCACTCCTCAGTAGATGGGCGCATGGCTGACCTCATGCTCATTGACAGCCGACACCCCTAATCAAATAGTGGGGAGCCAGCTGTCAATCAGGGTGATGTCGGCTATGCACCCACTTCCACAGAAAAGAGCAGAGCAGAAAAGCCACCTCTGCTCTCTATGCCCCACTATGATATCCCTGGCAGGATCAGTCTGTGACCGCTCTGTGTTGGGGGTGAATAGCAGTGACTGGTGCCAAGCAGAACAGGCAAGTAGAGGGCAGCTACCTACTTGTTAGTGTTTGGGCCTTTTTTTTTTTTACTAAAAATCCAAGATAACCTCTTTAAGTCATTTTCCCTCCCATAGTAAATAGAAAATTTCAGGCTGCCACTAGGCCTAATGTGGGTGATTCCTTTGAAGGCATCAGAAGTGTAAAGTATTTCCATTTCTGTGTGTTCTCTGGAAGGCCCCTTGAGGTTTCAGATCTTGTGTACAGGAGGGATACAGGTCAGGATCTATGTGTAGGGAAGCAGCTTGTGAAGAAATTTTAGTTTACTGACAGTTATACATTGCCCTACAAGTACATATTTTCACTACAATCATTATAGTCAAACAGCTCAATTTTAGTTTTATCAGACCACAGGACATGTCTCCAAAAATGTAGGTCTTTGTTCCTGTGTGCATTTACAAAAATTAATCCTGATTTTTAATGTTTATTTGGAGTAATAGTTTCTCCCTGGCAGAGTGGCCTTTCAGTCTACGTTGATACAGTACTCATTTCACTCATTGGATAATGACACAATATTACCAGCTTCTGCCATTATCTTCACAAGGTCTTATGCTTTTGTTCTTGGGTTGATATTCACATGTCAGACCAAAGCATGTTCATCCCTGGGACACAAAACCCATCTCCTTCCTGAGTGGTATGATGGCTGGACATCCCCATCTTGTTTGTACTTGCATATAAGTGTTTGTACAGATGAACGAGGCACCTTCAGGTATCTGGAAATTGCACCCAAGGGTGAACCAGAATTGTGTAAGTCCACAATTTTCTTCCTGATATCTTAGCAGATTTCTTTAAATTTTCCAATAATGTTAAACAAAGAAGTAGTGTGCATTAAAATACATCCACAGGTGTGTCTCTAATTGACTTAGATGTTGCCAATAAACCTATCAGAAGCTACATGACATCATATGGGCTGTCCCAAATTGTTTAAAGGCATAGTAATCTTAGTGTATGTAAATATGTGACTTTGGAGAAAGTAATAAAAAATGCCTTAAAACATTCTATCTCAATGTTCTGGCATTTGGCAAATATTAATAATTATGGTAATCCTAATTGACCCAAAATGGAAAAGGTTTATTCTGATTTCATGTCAGTTAGTGAGAAGAACATGCAGATGTGTCGTTTTATATATGAAGTAAACAGGTTGGACCTATGGTTTAAAATCCAATTTCACTTTATTGCATGCAAAAATTGAAAAGATATCAAGAGTCCATGATAGCAGAGATGCAATCTCGATGCATTTCTGGGTTATGCCCTTAGTCAGTGACTAAGGGCGTAAACCAGAAACACATCTAGATTGCATCTCCGCTATCATAGATCATATAAGATCATATGGGTTGGAGCCCAGATGATATAAACGGCAAGTGAACTGATTAAATGCATGGTCAGGCATAAATGTGCTACTTATCTTTATTTTTCTTTTCATATAGTTTATGTAAACTTTTGGTTTCAACTGTAGTATTATTTGCTTCTGTAAGGGACAGAAATTAGTTTGATTTTTTTCTATCAATTTTTTTTTTTCAGCACTGGAGACAATCGATTACCTGGTAATTATGGGTTTCTGGACCAAGTTGCCGCCCTCCAATGGATACAGGAAAACATTGCAGATTTTGGGGGTGATCCCTCATCTGTCACTATATTCGGGGAATCTGCTGGAGGCATCAGTGTTTCCGCTCTCGTAAGTTCTGTCTGATGTTTGTGAACTTATCATCCCTGGGAAAAACGTCGATTTCTGCTTATTGATATCAAAGTGATCGTGCTCTTTAAGGTACCGTTACACGCTACAATATCGTAACGATCTCACTAACAATCTCATGAGCGCGCAGTCGTTAGGACATCGTTGGTGAGATGTCACGTCTAGATATTGTGGATGACTCACCAACGATGTAGTGAGCAGCTATTGTTCGCACCCAGCGAACGATACTTGTTCACTGATGTCAATGGGCGAAATCGTGAACGACATCATTATCGCGGTGTCACACAGAGCGATGCAGCAGGTTAGCTGATCGAGGATCGTTTGATTTGAGAACATGTTCTCAAATCTGCGATCAATGATCCAACGATTTATGATACTCAAATCTCGGTGTTGCATGTAACATCCTAACAATGTTGTTTGAACGACTGCAAACCCGTGACGTTTGCGTGATATCGTTCACAATATCGTACCGTGTAACGGTACCTTTAGGCTGGAGTCACACTGGCGTGTGATTTGAAAGAGTGCAATGTGAGGAATCATTGCACTCATGCTCACGTTAGACAATCAGACAGCTCATACCTACAAGTTTTTCCTCCGCCCTATATGGGATGAGGAAATATTCATAGCGTGCTGTAATTGTCTGTGAGTCTTGGCACTATGCAAGTCTATGGGTGCAAGTGAAACATTGCACTGAGCTTGCATACACTCGGCAGACATGTGAGTGCAGTGTAATACATGCCGAGACAAAATAAATGTGTGTAATCCATGAGATAAAAATCACAATAACCGAATTTTCTCCTCTTCTAGGTGGTGTCTCCTTTAGCAAAAGGTCTGTTCCACCGCGCTATCGCAGAGAGCGGGACTGTGGCTATGGAAAGCTTGGTGGTCGGCTCGTCTGAAGATCTCATCTACTTCCAAAATGTAATTATAACCTCCCCCCAGATAGAAATCACACCCATGTTTGATCGCTTACAAATTAATAGAGTGAGGGATGTGCTACTGAATACACTTTTCAACCTTTGTAATTGTGGCCTCTGACCCTCATTTTGTTGCTGTTTTCGCCACACTGAGAAAGAGGAAAACAAGATAGAATTAAAGGTGTACTCCTGGGAAATAAATTCCTCTACTGTCTCTGCCATCAAACTATAGAGATGAGATGCACAATGCTGTTCCATATCCTCACACTGAATTACAGATAGTGTGAGGGTGAGAAACAGAATTGTGCATCTCAACTTTACAGTTGACTAGCTATAATGTACAGGATAGTAACCAACTGTTTTTAACAATAACAAAATAGAATGAGTTAACAAAAAATAATTTTGCACATTAAAGTCACAAAGTAAATATACAAAAAATATATCATTAAAAATCAAAAAGTAAAGTAATAGAAGCATTTCACATAATATATTCAACACCGCAGATATGCGACCCAAATTCATGAAATTATTACCCCAATAATGTTAAATACTTTATCTGCAACTCCTTATTCAGGAGCCTTGTGATAAACAACATTATTGTTTTTTCCTTTTGACGTAAAGACAAACAGATTTTGTGCAGTTCCAACTCTTGAACAGGCCACATCAATCTGACTATGAGAAAAGCATGGAGATTGTAAATCAATTCTTGCTGCTTTCAAGGACTGTCCCTGAGCCTTGTTAATGGACATTGCAAATGTCAGTTGAATCGGAAACTGGAGACATTTAAAATCAAGAGGCAAAGCAGATGGAATAAGTGGAATTGTTAGAATGAAAATGTCCTCGTCTTGGGCACATCCTGGCAAAATGTTTTTTTTCAATTTCATGTGGAAATAGTTTCTTAATCAAGAGTCTTGTTCCATTACACAGCTTTGGTGGAGCTAAATTGCTCAACAGCAGACAAGGTGCTCCAGGTTTTAGAAAGTGGTTATACAGAGGAAGTCCTTGTGGTTCCAAGGAGTTGAGGAACTCAGTTGGATAGAATAATGCCTGATCAGGGTCTGTTACTGTATCCACTGACTAATTGGTCATGCACACACCTGAAATGAGACTTAGAATTTGAAGATTGATCTTATTGACGCTATCATTTTTTGGAGCTAGTGTAGCTCTTTTACATGGCCAGCCAGAGTTTCTGAAGTTACGTTGAATGTTTGGAAAAAACTTTCCTTTTAGCTCCTCAATGGATGTCACTTTGTAGCAAAACTAGAAAAGGAAGAGGAGAAAGCGCAATAGGGTCTTATGATTGATAAAAAGGTGGACTAAATTTAATTAGTCACTCACCTGGAGGGGTTGTGTAGCACACAACCAGCGTCAGGACAAAAGGTGATAGCTGCTGCATGGATCCACACCACAATGGTCAACGTAGTTCAAAATTGCAGAGGGTGGACGGTGTATACGGACCTGCCCTGCATTGACCATTCCCTGAGGAAGGAGTTGGAACTAACTCCGAAACGTGTCGGAAATAAACACTATAATGATGAACATCGCCTGATCTTTCTGGTCTATGCAGCGCAGGTCTGTATACACCGTCCACCCTCTGCAATTTTGAACTACTTTGTAGCAAAAGGTGCTTGGAAACATGATCTGTCCAGAATTTGAGTTTACTGGTGCCTTGCTATCTCTAAAGCCCCCGTCACATGGGGCGACATCGCCGCCTATTACATAGGCGACGAGGGGGCGTGGCCTATCGACGGCGACATCGTCCCAACGTCGCCTCATGTAAAGGGGCGATGCTGGCGGTCTGGCGGTGCCGGGTGGTTGCCTGGTTTCAGAGCAGTGCTCTGAAACCAGGCGACCATCATGGGGCGATGTGCACACATCGCCCCACGTAACCGGCCGCCAGCTACCTGCATCGCTGCTGGGGTTTCCAGACACCTCAGCGACGATGCCGCCTGACAGCTGGCCGGTGTGGGGCTGGAGGTGTCGCCCCGTGTAAATGGGGGACGGTGACGCTGGCAGGGCGCCAAAAATGTGCGCGCACCTGCCAGTCACTGCCAACATCCTCAGCCCCGTCGCCAGGTGTGACGGGGCCTTAATAGTCATCAGCTGGCTTGAGAACAGTCCAGCAAGAATATCGGCTGTCATTGTGGTCCCTCATAATTGTGATCAGAGACATTTTCCTTACTTGTCTTCAAAGGTATGATGCTTTGAGGCAGGCGGCGAATTTAACTGCAAGGGTAGATCTTGGAATAATGGGTGGTGTTTGATGAAAGCCACCTAACAAAACAACTATACCTCCCATGATAGAATTGTTCCCACGCAAGTCTTGCAGCAGTCTGTCCACTGCTTCCAGAGCCCTCTTGTGTGACATGGTGAATTCATCACAAATGATGGCACTGCACTTTTGAAGGAGTTTGGCCTGTCCTGATCCCTTAGCAATATCATGCACTGGACTGTCACTGTGTGACAGGTTAAACGGTAGCTTCAATGTCGAATGTACCGTCCTACCACCACTTAAAAGTTTAGCTGCAATTCCAGAAGATGACACTGCAAGTGCAATGTTTTGTAATTGCTGAAATGTTGCCAAATGCAAGTTGATAAAAAATGTCTTTCCTGTTCCACCTGGAGCATCTGGGAAGACAATCCCACTATTGTTGGTTGCAGTAAAACTTAAAATGTGGTTGTAGGCGTCTCTTTGTTCTGGTACAAACAGTGGCTTGTTATCAGAGATAAATGCTGAAAGTTCATCAATGTTGTAGTTTGTTTCAATGAAAAATCTCCATGCAGATTTGGTTAGATTCCTGAATTCTTTTTGTAGTAGCAAGCCAAGTAAGTGTAATATCTTTCCAGACATTGCTATGCTCAAGGTCCTCAAGGAGATTTAAGGCTTTGTTGAAAATGAAGTGAAGTTGATAAGTTGCTAAGGATTTTCCTTTTTAACCTGCATGAGGATGTCCAATTCCTCACTGAGATCAGTTTTGTACTTTGTCCAAATCTCCAGGGGTTTTGAAATGTTACAGGTTGTTGGAAGAATAGCAAAGAGGTGTCTTAGTGGATTTGGGGATTTTCTGGCTGATGCTTCACAGAGAGTCATGTCCTAGTGTGCGCCGTATTCCAGGAGTCCTTGCCTTCGGCAGCTTCCCTGAATGGTTTACAGACATGCACAAGCTGTCCTTCATTGTCTATAGCAATCAATCAGAAGATGAGCTGTGATTGGTTGCTATAGGCCACCTAATAAATATCTAGGCAAACTGTCAAAACAGCCAAAGCAGTATCTATTACCTGACACATACAAACAGTAAATAGGCCTTTTTTGGGGTAAATAACTGTAAAGCATGGGATTAAAATTTCCTCTCAAAACATAGTCTATGACATTCCCTGAGTCAAATAAGGTGTTTGTGCACAATGTCATGATTGTAAATACGATGGTGCAGATTCTTTTTTTAGCAGACACACACACACACACAGTCAGCTTTATATATTAGATAAAGGCACGGACTGTGGAGACATTTTTTTCTTTCCGGAGTACCCCTTTAAAAGTGAAAGAAGCAAACAAGAAAAATAACTAGTCCTTAATTTACTGTATGTGATATATGACTATATCAATTTTTCTCTGCAGAGAATATCAGAGTTATCGGGCTGTGATTCGGCCTCCATAGACATGTGTCTGAAGAAGAAATCGGAGGAACAAATCTACACTATTTCCAAAACAATGGTAGGTGTTGTTGAACGTTACAACAGTACCGCCGCCTGTGGGACTATGAGGACATTAATAATGTACAAATCACATGAGTTGCTGTATTTCTTCTGATTTTCCATATTTTTTCTTGTTTATCAATGTTTTCTCCCTTCTTCAAAATAGGGGTAACCTGGGTCGTGTAGAAATTTCGCGTTGTTGAAGGATGGAATGTTGACTTGTCGATGAATGAAATGTTGACTTGTCGATGAATGTAATGTTGACTTGTCGATGGATGAAATGTTGACTTGTCGATTGATGGAATGTTGAGTTGTTGAGGAATGAAATGTTGAATTGTTGAAGGATGGAATGTTGACTTGTCGATGGATGAAATGTTGACTTGTCGATGGATGAAATGTTGACTTGTCGATGGATGGAATGTTGGCTTGTCGATGGATGGAATGTTGACTTGTCGATGGATGAAATGTTGGCTTGTCGATGGATGAAATGTTGACTTGTCGATGGATGGAATGTTGACTTGTCGATGGATGGAATGTTGGCTTGTCGTGGATGGAATGTTGACTTGTCGATGGATGGAATGTGAGTTGTCGATGGATGAAATGTTGAGTTGTCGATGGATAATGTTGAGTTGTCGATGGATGAAATGTTGAGTTGTTGGTGGATGAAATGTCGAGCTGTTGGCCTTTTGAAGACGCCACCTCACCACATCTTGATGCTTCTGTGAATCTCCTCCACAAGCCAGGTTTCATAGGAGTCCAAGATTTTCAATGTATACTGCAATATGGAATCAATGAAATATACAGAACATGAGATCAGACATGCAAAGGTTCAAAACCATTGGGGGAATTAAAAAATAAAAAACAAAATGTAAAGTAAATATAGAAAGTTTAGAAAGCATTTTCCTGGTTAGACATTAAACGAGATCAAACAAACATAATAATCTTTGCTATCGGCGCCACGTCTGCTAAAGTCCGAACTATCAAACTTTGGAATTATTTAACCTGTAAGATAATCACAATAAGAGCGCTTTCACACTGGCTTTTACAATAGATCTATGCAGTGTGATAATAAATCACATTGCACCTGGACCAACATTATTAAATGAGCCATCTTATATTGTGCTCAAATCGACCTAAGGAAACAATTGCAGCATTTTGTGATTGTCAGTAAAGGCCCCGTTACACCTAGCGACAATCCAGGGATCCCGACAACGATATGACTCGCGCAGGGATTGCTGGAATGTCGCTAAGTGGTCGCTGGTGAGATGCCACACAGGCAGATCTACTCACTGATGTGGCGACCCCGACGGTCGTTGGGGTCTGTCACTGTCACGGGCATAGCATGGAGATCGTTGGTCATTTTCCCTGTCACACACACCCGATGCAGCATGCCCAGCGGAGACCGACGATGAAAAAATGGTCCAGGTCATTCCATAAAAATCAGCGATCTCACAGCGGGGGGGACGCTTGCTGCTACATGTCACACGCAGCGATATCACTGGCAAGGTCACTGCAACATCACAAAACCTGTGACGTTGCGGCGATATTGTTAATGATATCGCTACGTGTAACAGGGCCTTTAGTCTTGGACTCGACTCGCCAACACAAGTCTATAGGTGTGAGGAAAAAGACAGCTGTCACACGGACTGATGTACAGAACTTACCAGTCTCCTGCTTTGGTCACACTTGCTTCTGTACCTGCTCATTAAGCTTTATGAATATTCACTGCACAGAACTGCGACAGCCAATCATGACTCCATACTCTCTGTGTTTGGCTGTTTTATTCAGACTGTGCTCCACAATCTGTACCGATGCCTGTGATTGGTTGCCATATATAAGTGTATTAGCAACGAACTTGTGTAATAATAAATCATTTTTTAAAAATTGCATAGGGCCCGCTGTATTTTTGATTCTCAGCACAGATAAAGCAGACAGCTACGAGCTGCCACCCCCAGCTGCCTGGTTTTACCTTGACGGGCAATCAAAAATACAGGGGAGCCCATCATTTTTTTTTAAATTATTTAAATAAATAATTTTTTAATATGTATCGGTGCAGCCCACCAAAGTGAAACCAGGTAGCTGGGGGCTGGTATTCTCAATGTGGTGAGGCCCTTAGTTATTAGGCCCCAGACTACAGAATAGCAACTCACCGCTGTCACAGAATTTTTTTCATTCATTTGAAGCGCCAAATATCTGACCCTTTCCCAGCTCTTCCCACTGCCCCGGTGTGATGGCAAATTAGGTTATGGAAAGGGTTTATGACAGCTGATATTGAAAGCTGCCATCAAGCCTTACTTTTCTATGTTTCGGTTTCTAGGTGGTGTGAACACTGTGCTACAGACTAAGTTCACTGTGTGCTTGGCTCACTATTTTCTTTCTAGTGTCTGCAAGAAAGGGAGCCTCCTGCCACTCCCCATGAGCCTAGCACATAAAAAGCTGTCTTCTGCAGCCTGTCCATGTCGGACATGTTCCTGTCAGTATCCTATCTTATAGGTACTATACATTTGATCAGGTTTTTAAATACATCAGTTAGGGACTGCTCTGACATGGGTTACCTTGATGCAATTGGTAGAGCAGCTCACGTTAGTTCTTTTGCAAAAACGTATCAACCAAATACCCGGCTTTTTTTTACTTTTTTTTATCAGCACTTGCTTCTTACTTTATTTAATACAGCAGAGTATTTTCTGGTCATCATAATGGGAGACCCAGACAATGGGGTTTAGGGCACTGCCCTCCGGAGGTCACACTAGGTACTACAAGTTTGTAGACACCGCCCCCTCCGCTTATAAACCCCTACCGCAGGGAACATCCTCAGTTTTAAACTTAGTGTGCTCGGAGGATCACGCTTTGCTTGCACTTCACTGCATTCTCACTACTTACGTGATGGCGTCTGAAGACAAGGTAATAAGGTCCCAGTCGGGACCGGTGACAGCCTCCCCGCTCACCCTTAGTGGCACACGCTGGTGGAGGTACCGGAGGGCCTAGGGCCTGGACACCTGGTGTTCTCCGGTACGCTGTTACACCCCTCTCCATCCCTCTCTGGGGGGCTCTGGTGAGTGGGAGATGGGAGCCTTGCACAGCTCCGCTCCGTCCGAGGCCTCCCTAAATGGTGCTTACAGACCGGACTGGAGCCAGCCCAGTCCGAGGCCTCCCTAAATGGTGCTTACACTCCGGACTGGGCTGAGCGGCCCAGTCTGAGGCCTCCCTAAATGGTGCTTACACTCCAGACTGGTGCTGCACCCCCGTCCGAGGCCTCCCTAAATGGTGCTTACAGACCGGACCGGCACTGAGGCACTCGGTGTCTCCTGTGTGCCTGGGGGTAGTGTCTGGCACTTTATGTGTTTCATGACACTCAGACCGCGCTTTTACCCTCGGTCCGCGGTTCTGCGGGTGTACCCTGTGCTGGGGTCACCCTGGCTGACCGCCCTGTGTGTCACAGGGGCTGAGGCCGTAGGCTGCGGATGTGTGACATGTAATTGCAGTCTGTGTACATTGTTTTTTACACTGTTTCCCGCCCTGCGGGCTCCAGCTCCCTCATGAGAAGGATGCTTGGAGGATGGGATGCAGCCCGTGCGGTGACGTCACCGCGGGGCGTGTGTGTGTGTTTCCCGCGTGTCTTCGGCGCCGCCCACAGTTTCTCTGTCGGCGGCCATCTTTACCCTCACTTCCCGGCTGGGAACCGTATGCAGCGTGCGTCTGCACTCCAAGGGGGGAGACCGGAAGACAGCGCGGAGGTCACACACACAAACCGCCCCCTCATACCGCTTTACAGCGGTCGGTAAGCCACCGGGATCCCCGGTTTTATTGTCTGCAATTGGGCTTATCTACCCCTACTGTGGCCATGTCCTCAGCTGGGAAGCGTGCTGCTAAGGCGGCCGAGACCACCGTTACATGTGCTACGTGCAATGGAACACTGGTGGAGGGGTCCTGCAATAACTGTGGACGCCCAGAGGCCCGGGCTGCAACTACTGGGTCAGCAACCCCGGTGCTATACCCCGAGGTTCAGGTGATCTCAGGGCCTTGGGAGACTCCGAACAGGATCAATGAATCTCTGTTGTCTCAGCTGTCCTCCATGTCGCAATCCCTGGAGGCACTTAATAGGAGACTGGATAGCCCAGCTACTCCTTCCAGTTACCCCCGGGTGTCTCCTCTTCTGCTGTGAGACCCCTTAAGCGGGCTCGTCGTGAGGCTTCACCCGAGCTCCAGACTCTCTCTGAGGAGGAGCGTTCCTCTGATGGTGAGGAAGATGATGGGGGTTCGACTTTCGGGTCTGTATCTGTGTCTGAACCACCAGATGGGGTGGAGGATCTGGTGTCCTTATCAACGAGACCTTACGTCTCGTGACACCCCCTGAGGAGGTGACGGTGCACCCGAAGGAGGTCTATCAAGGGCTGCGGCCGGAGGCTAGACCAAGTGGCTCCTTTATGGACCATACTAATTTTGGAAGGGGTGATTAGAGCCCCCAGGTTACATCCTGGGCGGCGTTATGTCCGCAAACCCAAGGACAATCGCTTCCCCTTTCCCCAGGAGGTGCTTCAGGAGTGGTCGCAGTCCCGAAGGTGGATGCTTCCATGACCAGGATTGCTGCACGCTCCCTTTTCTCTGCCTCTGATAGCTCCTCACTGAAGGATGCTACTGATAGACAGGTCGAGCAACTCGCCAAGTCTTCCTATGAGGCGGTGGGGTCGTCATTTGCCCCTAACTTTGCCACGGTCCCGGACCTTACAAGCGATTACTACCTGCTTGGATGGTATCACTGACCTGGCAAGGTCCAGTCCAGAGGTCCTGGCACTTACCGAAAGGGCAAGGGCCTATGCGGACTACGCCAGAACGGCGACTTTTGGAAACTGCTACTCGCTCAGCTGTGGCTTCGGCCAATGCTATAGCGATCCGCAGGTTGTTGTGGCTGCGTCTTTGGGACTCAGATGCCACATCTAAGAAGATTCTGCAGAATCTTCCCTTCGCTGGTGACAGGCTTTTTGGCACAGAGCTGGATAAGCTAATTAAGGATTCTGCTGAGTCTAAAATACCGCAGAATAAACCTAAGCCACGGTATACCGTTAAGAGGAACCCAAAAACAGTGGTCCTTTCGGTCCAGCTCACAGTCATCAGCACCGTCCGCTCGCACGGACCGAGGGGCAAGCCCGCTTCTCAGTGGCGCTCTAAGAGGTCGTCCAAAGAAGCCGGCGGGGGCAGCAGCTGCCACCCCCAAACCCGCCTCTACATGACTCGCTCTCTCTTCCTGCCTCCCCACAGGTGGGGGGCCGTTGTCTCGCTTTCAGAACGAGTGGCTACTTCACGTTTCAGATCAGTGGGTTCGGGACGTGGTCTCACGAGGTTACAGGATAGAGCTGACGTCAAAACCGATATCCATTCCATCGGTCGGTCCCCTCCCAGAAAAAGCTCAGCCTTTTCTTTGGTGTTGGAGGGACTCCGCAGAGACGGAGTGGTGGTCCCGGTGCCTTCCGGGGAGAGGTTCAGGGGTTTTTTACTCCAACCTCTTTATAGTCCCAAAGAAGGACGGATCCTTCCGCCCGGTTCTGGACCTGAAGTTGTTCAACCGCCACGTGCTGGTTCGGAAGTTCCGTATGGAATCACTGCGCTCAGTGATCGCGGCTGTGTCACAGGGGGACTCTTGGCGTCCATAGATATCAGAGACGCTTACCTTCACGTGCCCATTGCACCGGCTCACCAGCGATGGTTGAGATTTGCAGTGGGGGAGGAAAAACTTCCAATTTGTGGCGCTGCCGTTCGGCTTGGCTCGGCACCGCGGGTGTTCACAAAAGTGATGGCCTCCATGATGGCTCTCCTGCACGTGCAGGGCCATGCCGTCATTCCCTATTTGGAACGACCTGCTGATCAGGGCCCCATCGGAACACCTCTGTCAAGCGAGCCTGGATGTGACCATGCGGTCTCTGGAACAATTTCGGTTGGCTCCTCAATGTTCAGAAGTCGACCCTGGTTCCGACCCAGTCCTTGACTTATTTGGGCATGGACTTCAACACGTCCTCAGCCCTGGTGTCTCTGCCACAATCCAAACAGGTGGCGATCCGATCGGGAGTACAAGCGGTGCTCCTGTCACACAATCATCCCTTCGGGGGTGATGAAGCTGGTGGGTCGCATGGTGGCAGCGATAGAGGCAGTGCCGTTTTGGCACAATTTCGCCTCCGTCCTCTCCAGCTGAGATCCTACGCAGGTGGGACAAGAGGACGATCTCGCTGAATCGGCTGGTGAACACTGTCACAACCGACCCGAGATTCCCTGCAGTGGTGGCTTCAACCACATCACTTGTCGCGGGGCCGGTCCTTCATAAAACCGTCTTGGTTAGTGGTGACCACCGACGCCAGTCTGAAGGGCTGGGGTGCGGTGTTTTACACCACAGGGCCCAAGGCCTCTGGACTCTGTCGGAGTCGGCATGCAGATCAACGTGCTGGAGATCAAGGCGATCTATCTAGCACTCCTGGCTTTTTCAGAGATTCCTCTCAGGACAACCCACCCGGGGTTTTCAGCCCGACAATGCGACGGCCGTCGCTTATATAAATCATCAAGGAGGAACCAGGAGTGCAGAGGCTCTGGCCGCAGTCCACCCGCATCCTATCCTGGGCGGAGGACAACAACTCCCTGATCTCCGCAGTTCACATCCCAGGGGTCGAAAACTGGGAGGCCGACTATCTGAGAGGCAGGGGATGGACGCCGGAGAGTGGGCCCTTCATCCAGACGTCTTTCGGGACATCTGCAGCAGATGGGGCACTCCGGACGTGGATCTGATGGCCTCACGGCTGAATCATCAGGTTCCGCAATACATGGCGGGGTCATGGGACCCCCAGTCGTTGGGAGCGGACGCCCTGATCTTGACTTGGTCCAGATTCAATCTACCATATGTGTTCCCTCCTCTGGCTCTGATTCCCAGGGTGCTGTGAAAATCAGGTGGGAATGCAGGGTAGCCTTTCTAGTGGCTCCAGACTGGCCAGGAGGTCCTGGTATCCGGACCTGTGGCAACTGTCAGGCGGACACAGGTGGGCTCTTCCAGAACGCGCAGATCTTCTCGCGCAAGGCCCATTCTTCCACCTCAATTCCAAGGCCCTCAGATTGACTGCATGGCTCTTGAGGCCTGGCTGCTGACATCCAGGGGGTTCTCCCCTACAGTGGTTGCCACATGAATCGGGCCAGAAAACCAGTTTCCAGGAAATTACCACAGGACGTGGAAAATCTTTTTACCTGGTGTGCCTCTGGGGGCCGGTCCCCGTGGCCCTTGTCCATCCCGACATGTTTGGCATTCCTACAGTCGGGTTTGGAGTTGGGATTATCCCTTGGCTCCTTAAAGGGTCAGGTCTCAGCACTTTCTGTGCTGTTTGACAGACGATTGGCGCTTCTCCCGAAGGTCCCGTCAATTTCTGCAGGGGTGTCGCGGATGGTTCCACCCTACAAAAGACCTCTGGATCCGTGGGACCTTAACATGGTCCTGGCGGCATTGCAAAAAAACCCCCATTTGAGCCTCTGAGGGAGGTTTCCCTTTTTCGTCTGTCCCAGAAGGTGGCTTTTCTGGTGGCGATTACATCTCTGAGGAGGGTCTCAGAATTGGCTGCACTTTGTGCAAGTCTCCCTTTCTGGTGGTTCACCAAGACAAGGTGGTGTTGCGTCCACGGCCGGAATTCTTGCCAAAGGTGGTTTCACACGTTTCACCTGAACCAGGAGATTGTTCTCCGTCATTTTGCCCCGCTCCCGTTCATCAGGTTGAGCGCGACCTCCCCTACTCTGGATCTCGTGAGAGCTATACGCATTTATGTGTCCAGAACCGCCTCCTTTAGGAGTTCGGATTCTTTGTTTGTTCTTACGACAGGTCGCTGTAAGGGGTCCGCGGCTTCAAAGTCAACCTTAGCCAGGTGGATTTAAGGCTTCCATTCAAAAGGCTTACCGGTCTTCTGGTTTGCCTCTCCCGGTGGGATTGAAGGCTCACTCTACCAGAGCCGTAGGTGCCTCATGGGCCTTGCGACATAGAGCATCTGCTCTACAGGTGTGTCAGGCGGCACTTGGTCCAGCCTACACACTTTCTCTAAGCACTATAGTGCAAGCCCATGCCTCTGCGGATGCAAATTTGGGCAGGCGGGTTCTACAGGCGGCGGTTGCCCACCTTTAAAAGGGAACCATGTTATCCGTCTTGTTGAGGAACTCTCCCGCCCTGGGGTATTGCTTTAGGACATCCCCATTGTCTGGGTCTCCCATTATGATGACAGAAAAAAGAAATTTTGTTTACGTACCGTAAATTCTTTTTTTTTCTTTAATCATCAATGGGAGACCCAGTACCCACCCAGTTGTTCCTTTGCATGTTTTGCTTGGCCTGTTCTTCTGTTGAGACAGTGTTTTGCCGGGTTGTTGAACGTTTTGCACGGCATTCTTCCCGATGTTTCGGGTGGGTTTATTTTCCTCCTCGCGCTTGTAGACCAAACTGAGGATGTTCCCTGCGGTAGGGGTTTATAAGGGAGGGGGCGGTTTGTCACAAACTTGTAGTACCTAGTGTGACCTCCGGAGGGCAGTTCCCCTAAACCCCATTTTTGGGTCCCCCATTGAGATTAAAGAAAAAAGAATTTACGGTACGTAAAAAAAAATTCCCTCTTTTTTTTTCACCTTGTTTTACACTTTTCCTGTGTTTCAGTTTTAGGTGGGGTGAACCTTCCTACAGACTAGTTCACTGTTGCTTGGCTCACTATTTTTTTCCAATACCTAGTTTGGGTAATTGTTCAGGTGTCTATGAGTCCTAGATTACCAATCCAGTCGTAAATAGTTTAAAAAAAACAACACAGAAAAATACTATTTTTCTATAAAACCAAAGACAACCCTCTTTACCGATTTTTAACACCAAACATACCCAGATTTGATGATAATTCACAAATGAGTCCCTCAAAAGGCTTTTCACTCTGCTAATCGAATGAGAGGTTACATTTCTGTGATTGCTCATTGCAAGCAGAGTCTCACAATGAACAGATCTGAGAGTGGCAAATCGGAGGTTCTGAGGTCACAGCTGGCATGGCCCCCACGGTACCTTTTACCTGTGACCCATATGAAACTCTCTGATATCGCCGCTGTCAAGCTGTGGCTGTCAGATCCGTTTTTGTAAGAGCACTGCTTTATAAGTGGTCCAGAAATGTAACATTTTTTACAATGTACAGACTGCAGCCTACATCGATAACATTGTGTTGTGGATTCCATTGGAGATGGGTATTTTGGGTTAATAAATGGATAAAAGAGGGTTTTCCTTGCGATTTCTTTAATAAAGGAATTTTTTTTGTGTGGGTTTGTTTTAATATTATGATGGATTGGAATGTTGGGGTCTATAAAGTCCACCCCCCATTAACAATATGGGTTGATGAAGCTGTAATACTCAGCTGTCATTAACCCCTACTATAACCCTGTTTTACACTGCACAAGGGCAGCAGTAAGACCGGGTTGAAAAGCGCCAAGATTGTGCATTTTATGGGAGGCACCAGTTCCCCGACAATGTGCCTGTTTTTTTTAGGCTGAGGGGGGCCCCATTAACCTGACTCTTCCACACTGGAAACTAGACCCTAGTTGTTGGATTTAATTGGCTGGTTTTCCAAAAATGGAGGGGACTCCAATTTTGTTTTTTTTTTAATATGTTATTTATTTTAAAATAAAAAATTTAGCAAAAATAGTTTGGGGGCTGACCTCTGTTTTGGATTATCTCCAAGGAAAAGTGCTAGCTGTGGTCTGCAGGTGCAGCTGTCTGCTTTACCCTAGCTAGTGATCAAAAATAAGGGGGACCCCCGTCAATTTAAAAAAATATTATTTATTTATATTTTCCATAAATACAAGGCTAAACACCTTTTAGTTCAACACAAAGGCACTAAAGGGCACAAGCTTATAATAAATTGGGGGTGGGACATTATATAAGCATATCTATCTATCTTTCCATCTGTCCTTTTTTTCTGGGGGGCACATGGCCCCTATCCATGGGCTCATTTGCTGCCTGTCCTGCAGGGCTTGTGTTTCTTCCTCTTGTGTAGATGGTGTTTTTCTACCAAAACCAGCGATGAAGATGTTGGCAGCAAGGAAAGAACAAGGTTCCCTTTTTCTTGGGCATGAACAATCAGGAGTTTGGCTGGATATCTTTATCGTAGGTGGTAGGGGTCATTAATAACGGCCCCCCTACAAGGACAAATAAGAGTTATCATAAAAACACTGGGAGACTTATGTATGTGCACCTATAGTATTGGGTGCAGAAATTTCTGCATCAAATCGTATCCCTGGAGAAAAGCAAAAAAAATAAGCGGTGCGTTTTTGAACCCATTTTTGGTGCATTTTGATGCTTTTTTAAATTTTTTCCTGCATTTGTGGTGAAAATACGAAACCAAGAAATTGACATGTGCAAAATTTAGTTTTCACTAAATTTGCAAGGAAAAAATATGCAACAATCACAACACTTAGAATTCTCATTGGGTTTGCTTGTATAAGGATAAGGGAGCAGATTTGTGACACAACTGCACACAAAAACGCATCAAAAACGCATGTGTCACATACGTATGCACAAAGGGCTGGGTAACCCCAAAAGTGGGCCAACAATCTGGATCTGGCAGTCACACAGGCTGTATCCCTGGCATCATTGAAAAGGGGAAGACAAAAATGGGGAAAATGAAGAAAAGGAAAAAACAATAAAAAGGTTTTACGCCACTGAAGGTATCCAGCCACTAGGGGCCGGCATTGCTTGAGAGTTTTTTAAGAGATAGATGTTGTGGCAATGTAAGCTATAAAATGCCCTTCAACCACAGGCTGGCCTTGAGAAGAAGGTAGATGGTAATGGTTTTTTTGTAAAGGTAGAGCAGTTTAGGGTTGCATATGAAAGCACATATTTTCAGTTCTTTACCTTTACTGCAAGTTGTTCAATACAGCCGGCACATGAGAACCAGGAAAACTGCTCAGTCGTCCGGAGAGAGCTGAATTTCACTCTGCTGTAATAAGTGTATTGGGCCTTCTTGCTGATTTCTTTTCCCCCCGCAAAATCTATGGGTCCCTAGATCCCTCTGGCTGGGTACCCCAACCAGGCAGGTGATGCGATCCCCGCGAGCATCTGCTTCAGTCCTTGGCTCTTTGCCACTGAACCCGGACGGGCCCGCAAGGGGGGTATCGGGCAGAAATCCAAAGCCCCCAGGTTTGTGGCCCGGTATGGAAAATTGACCATTAAGGCCCGGTTCCCGTCCGAAACTTTTTCCTTGCCAGCCCCCTAGGGCGACCAGGGGGGGGGTTTGTATTTAAAGGGGTGGGTTTTGTGGTTTGGTTTAGAGGTGGGGTTTGGGGGTTGTGTGTGTTTGGGGGGTGGTTTAAAATTTTTTTTAGGTCTGGGGTGGGAAAAAGGGGCGCCTTAAAACGGGGGTGTGGGGGTCCCGGTAGGGTTTGTGGGGGGGGTTGGGGTGGGGGTATTTGGGTTTTTAGGAATTTTTGTGTTGGGTTTTTAAAAAATTGGGGTGGTGTGCGTTGTTTTTGTTATGTTTTTTTGTGAGGTGGGGGGGGTTGAAGTTTTGGGGGAGGTTTGGCCGGTTTGGGGTTTGGGTGGACGGGGAAGTGTTCTTTGGTTTGTGGAATGGTTTTTTTTGGGGGGATGGTCTGGTTTGATGGTGGTTGTTTGGTGGAAGTGGGGTGTCAGGTGGGGGGGGGGTTTTGGGGGGGGGGGGTTTGGGGGGGGTGAGGCGGTGTGTGGGAAAAAACCTGGGCTTTAAAAATTGTTTGGGTGGTGGGTTGGGGTTTGGTGTAAATTTTTTTTGGCTGGTTTAAAAAATTTTTGGTAGTTTTCGTTTAAAAGGGAGTTTTTTTTGGGTTTTGGTGAGGGGTTTTGGTCGTTTTTTTGGTTTTGGGTAAAGGGGGTAAAAAGGTGTTGTTTTTGGGGTAAAAAAAATTTAAAAAAGTTTGTTGGAAAAAATTTTTTTGGGGTTATGGTGGGTTAGGGTTTGAAATGTATTTTTGAAGGGGGGGTGAAAAAGGGTGGATTGGTATTTGGGGGTTTTTTGTTGGGGGGGGTTTGGTAAAAAATTTTGGGGGGGGAAAAATTTGGTTTTTGTTTGTGGGGGGGTTGGGTATTTTTTGTTTTGGGGTTTGTTTTTGTATTTAGTTTTTGGGGTTGGGAATGGAGGGGAGTTGGTTTTGGTTTTTTTTGGTGGTGTGAAAAGGAATTTTTGTTTTTTGTGTTTTCTGTTGTTATTTTTTTTTTTTTTTTATTTTTTGGGTTAAAGGGTTTTTATTGTGGTATTTGGTGTTTTTTTGTGTGGTTGGTTAGGATTGTGTTGGTTTTTTGTTTTGGGTTTTGTTGGGTGGTGGCCTTGGTTTGTTGGTCTGGGGTTTTTTGTTTTTTGTGTGTTGGGGTTTTTTGGTTTTTGATTTTTTGTGGTTTTTTTCTTTGTTTTGTGTCCTTTTTGGAAATCGGTTTTAATTTTGGGTTTGGTATTGGTAGTAAAATTTGGGGTTTTAGTTTTTAATTTTTTTGTTTTGGTTTTTGGTGTGTGAAAGGTTGTTAACGGAGGGAGGAAAGGGGGGGGAATAGGTTTGAGGGGTTTTGTTTTTTGTTTTTTGGTTTTGTGGGTGTTAGTTAGGAAAACCTTGGTGAAGGTTTGTAAAATTGTTTGTTTTTTGAGGGTTTTTTTTGGGGGGTGAACCTTTTTTGGGGTGTTTTTGGGATTATTAGTTTGTAAAAAAGGTAAAAAGTGTGTTTGGGCTTTTTGGGAAAAAAAAGTTTTTGGTTTTTTATTTTTGTTTTGGAAAATTTGGTTTTTTTAATTGTGGTTTTTTTGTTGGTTGGTTTTTTTGGTTTTGGAAAATTGGTGGGGCCCCCTGTTTGGGTTTATGGGGGCCTTTTTTTGTGTTGGGGTTTGGTTGGTTTGGTATTGGTTTTAAAAAAATTTTTTTGGGCCCCCTTGTGATGTGAAGTGTGCTTTAAAAAAAGATTTTTTTTTGGTAACCCCAAAACTTTGGGGGTGGGGGTGTTGGTAGGTGTTGGTGGGTGTATTGGTTCATTAAAAGGGTTTTTTTGGTGTATTTGGGTTGTTTGGGTGTTTACCGGTGTTTAAAAAATGGGGTGTGGAGTTGGGTTGTGTTTTTGGTGGGGTTTTTTTTTCATTAAAACTGTATTTTGGGTTTTGGGGGTTTTGTGTGGGAAAAAAGGGCGAGGGGATGGGAAAAAAGAATAAGGGGGGAATATAAGGGAAATAAGGAAAGGGAAAAAGAGCAAAAAAAAACGGAAATGAATTGGAAAGACAGGAAGGGGGAAAAAAAGGGAAAACCCCCACCAATGGGGATTTCCCTCTTTTTTGGGGAATGGGAAAAAGGATGCCCCCCAAAAATTTAAAAAAAAAACTGTTGGATATTAAATTTCCCCAATCCAGAAAATTGAAAGTAAGAAAAAGAAAGTTATTTGTGAAAAGAGGAAGCTTTTGTTCCAAACCTTTTCCATTACCCTTTTTGGGGGAGGATTAAAATTTCAAATGGTTTGGGATTATAGGTTTTCTTGTGGGGGTTTGGGGGTGGTTTTGGGGGGGGTGACGATTTTAGGCGGCCGGCCGCAGTTAAGAGGCAGACCCGGGTTCTGGATTTGGTGACAGGGGGGCTGAAAAGTACCCGGGGGGAATGAGGGAGGTCTCAGAAATGAAGAGGAGCTTGGGAGTGGGAGGGCCAGGGGAGAAAGGGGAGCACCCCGAATGTGAAAGAAAAAGGGGGGGGGGTTTAGAGTGAATGAAAAGAAAAACCCTTTTTAAAAAAAAAAATTGAAATTTTTAAATTTTTTTCATAAGGGTTTTAAAAAAAAGGGGGGTGGGAAAGTGTTTTGTCGGACACCTTTTTTTTGGTTTTAATGTTTTGGGGGACGGACCCTTTAACAACCAAAAAGCCCAAATTGAAAAGAAATGATCTCCCAATGGTACTCAAAAATTTTTTTCCTTAGCTTTTGGGGGGGGGGGTTTTTTGGGGGGAACCATAATAGGTAAACAGGAAGTCCCAAACGGTAAGGGAAGGCACCATCAGATTTTTCGGGGGGGCAGGGGGGTTACAAAAAATCCGTTTCCCCCTAAAGTCCCAAATTAAAAAAAAAATTTGGGAAAGAATTTTTGGGCCCCAAACCCCGGGGACTTATACCCTTTTTAAGGATTTGGGCAAAAAAAGTTATAAATGACCCGTAAAATAGTTGAGAGTTAGGCCCCAAAAGATTATACCCAAACCCAAGGGGGGAAAATCCCGTAATAAAGGGGAAAGGGGGTGGTATGGGGATATTACTGTCAATGAAAAAGGGGAAAATTTTGGGGAGGGGCCCGGGTTTTGAAGTTGAAAAGGGAATTATTTTGGGGATTGAAATTTTTATTAAAGGGCCCCCTTAACATGGGAGTAACCCCGCCGATACGCGGGGTTTTTGTGGGGATGGGAAGCTCCCCCGGGGGAAAATTCCCCCCTTAAAAGGGGGAGGGGGGTGGTGGGGGAAAAAAATGGCACCCCAGTGGGATTGCCCCCTGGGTTTGGGGCTTTTTTAAATTTTTAAATTTAAAAAACCTTAAGGGTCTGAAAAGATTCCCAAAAATTGGAAGGTTTGTACATAAAAAAACAGGTGGATTCAAAAGTCACGAAAAAAGTCCCCAAAAATTTTTTCGCCTAAAAAAAAGGGGGAAAAACTTCGGGTTTTTGTTCAATAGTATGTTCCACTCTGAAATTTTTTTTTTAATAAAAAGTTATAAGGGATCCAGTTTTCCACAAATAAAATGTGAAATTTTAAACTAAAAATACAAAAAAAATATGTTATGGCCAAAAACCTTCTCCCTTTTTAAAAAATAAATTTAAGTAAACAAGAAAAATAATTTTAAATTTTAAGTTGAAAATCCAAAGTAAAACCCAACTATATCCCAAAGATGAGGTTCTTTTCGAAAAATGGAAATGGGCAAAGGGCAAGCCCAAGAAGAAATTTGTGGGGGAAAGCTAGTGGATTTTCTCTTTCTGTAAAAATTTTTTGTTTTCTGAAATTGGGAATTTCACGAAATGCCCCCTTGCCTTTCTACAAACTTTTTAAGTGGGGAAAGGAACTTGCCCTTTCCCCTTTTTCCTCTTTTTTTTTGGGCCCCGCCCTTTTAGTTTTGGCAATTTTTCCTTAAGTTATTTCCCCCTTTTCTGCCCCCCCCCAAATTAGAAAATTTTTCAAGTTTAAATTAAAAAGAAAAGTAACGGCAAAAATTCTCGCAAATTAAACAAGGTTTATTTTTGTGTCCCCTTTAAAAGTTTATTTCCCCTTTTCAGCTTTTTTTTTAAAATAAGTTTTAAAAAACCCTTTTATATAAAATTGTAAAAGCTTCTCCAAAAGAAATCATGATAAAGGGAACCCAAGGGTAGTAAAAAAAGTGGGCATAACGGGGAAGGGGTTTCAAAAAAATTTTCAAAGGTTTTGCCATGTCCAATTTTAAATGGGGAAAAGTTAAAAAAAAGTTCCAACCCCGCACCCGCCAAACAAAGCTTGGGGAAGACCTTTGGAAAAAAAAAAAAAATCCCGGGCTTCCTAACATTTTTGGGGGAAACCGCGCAACTTAAAGCAGGACCGTTGGGAGGAACCCAAAAATTCCCGGAAACAATAAACCAAAGGGGAAAAAAAAAAACAAACATGAAGGACCCCCACAAGGCTCGGCTTAATAAATAAAAGGGTGTAATTAAAGGGTTTGTAAAAACCAGGGCCTCCATACTCCCTAAACCCCCGAAACTTTTACACGCGGGGGGGTTTCTCTAAAACAGGGTTGCAAATTAAAACGATGGGCCAAGAAGGAAAATTTTAGAAAAACCCCAAATCGGGCCCCCGCCAAGGATTCCCAAAAACAAGACCCCCGAGCAAAGGGAAAATAAAAAAAAAGGGGGGTTAAAAGTAATTCCAGGCCCCCCCAAATATAAAAAGGGTTTAGGATAAAAGAAATTTAAAAGGCAAATTGGGAGGATTTGGGAATCAAACCCCCAAAAACCCCGGGGGGAAAAGGTAATTAAGGGAAACATGGGAAATTCAAAAGGGGAAAATAACAGAGCAAAGGGGGGGTAATAATACGAGAAAGGGGGGTTCCACAAAAAGGGAAAAGGGGGTTTTTTTTCAAAGGGAAAGGGGGAAAATTTCCCATTAAATTTTTTTTTATAAATTTACAAAAATTTTACCTTTTTTTTAGTAAAATTAAAGGGGGATCTTAAAAAAAATAAAATTTTTTTTTTTAAAAAGGGCTGTCAAAGATAAAAATTTAAATTTACTTTTTAAAACATTGCGTAAGAAAAACTTTTTTTCCCAATGTAAAAAAAATTATTTTGCTTCCCCTTTTTCAACCCTCGGGGCAGGGGCCCTTCTTATTTAATCAAAATTTGGGGGAACCAAACCTTTCAAAAACCGCCCCCTTGAACCGTTTCCCCCCTTCCCTACTCCGTGCTTCAAAAAATTTTGATGAAAAATGGCAAAAAATTCCCGGGCCCGGTGGGGGTTTTTTTGAGCCCCCCGCTTTTGGTAATCCCCATTCCTTTTTTTCCCATGCCAAACCCAAAAAGCCCATTTTGGGGACCCGGCGCCCGGGGGGCCTTTTCATAGTAAAACCCGATTTACGTGTCAGATCAGCACATGAACGGGCCTTATCCCAAAATTTGGGGGCCCGGGGATTTTTCAGTACGACCGCCAATTAAGGGTATTGAGAAGGCTTTTTAAAAAGGGACATGGGACAGTCACTTTTTTCGAACCCTTTGGGGGGGTTTTGGTTTTTCTTTAATTTTTTACCTTGATAAGATAGGCTAAAGGGTTGGAATTTTAAGAGGGAATTTAAAAAAAGTTAGAAAAAGGGGTTTTTTTTAAAAAAGGCCCCTTTTAAAAAACCCCGACCGTTTATGCCCCCTTTAAACTAACACCCGAAATCATTTTTTCCCCGATGGAAAAACCAAGAACCCCGCCCCTCAATGTTTTTCTTTTTTAGGCCTGGACCCGGGGAAAATTGGAGAACCATAATGAAAAGGGCCAAATTTGGTAAACCCCGGGGAAGATCCACAAACCCGAATCCAAACATTTTGGGTGTTCCCCTTTTTTCCAAAAAAATATAAATTCCGTTTTTTCGGGGCCCCAATACCGGGGTGACAAAGGGGAGTCGGGCCGAAAAGCCCCAAATCTAGCGCCCAAAAAAAGGAGGAAAAAATTAATTTTTACCCTTTTAAAAAAATACTAAGACTGTGGGCCTATACACGGGTTAGATCCTCTTAAATTTAAAAAATGAGAGGGAAAAACCACAAAATGAAGCCTTTTGGGAAAAACCCTAAAACCTTTTAAAAAGAATCAAACTTTTAAAACCATACCCTTAGTTTTTTGGGGCATCATTGCCCCCCGTTTTCCCCTTTCCCTGGTAAAAATTCGAAAATCCAAATACCCGGTTTTAGAGCCCTGCTCCCCTTCCACGGCAATTTAGGGATTCAAAAATTGCCCCTTGTTCCAGGGGCCGACCCCCTTTTTAGAGGGGAGCAAAAAGGGCTCCCATTGGACAAATCGTGGGGTTTTGTCCCCCTGCCCAGCCAAAGGCATATAACACATAACCATGCAAAACACACAATGTAACAGGCAACAGAGTCTCACCTTGCCGCTGGCTCAGCAGGGATTAGAATATTTGTGCCTTCAGGGCTTTCAGAGCCAGCTTTGCCAATCCAGCAGCACACAGACGCCAGAGGGTGCTGCTGGATTGGCATAGTTGGGTCTGGAAGATCAAGAAGGCCTAGGCTTAGGTTATGGTTTTCTAATTGGGACCGAAGCCCCTAGAGTGAAGCCATGTAGTATCATCTAACTCCTGGTGACTGAAGAAAGTTCTTTTATATAGCCTGAGCACTCATCTCAGAGTATTGTGGTCTTACAGGATTGGTGGAATAAGGCTCTACTCTTACTGGTTGGCATTTCAATCACCATAATTCTCCTGTGAGTGGTGTAGACAGAGGGGGTGAGGTAATTTACATTAAACTAGGAATCCACAAACTGGGACAATAAAGGCTCTGAATGATCTGGCAGGAAACAATGTCTTAGTATACATGAGCTAACAAACAAAGGACTAATACATCTGGCCAAATTAAGAACATTAACCCAACACAAGCTTCGAGAAAAGTTGAGTTGTCCTGCCGCCTATTGGAAATGGCCATCGTAAAAGTCAGATCGACCCTTTAGCAAATAATCAAGGTATCCAGATGATTGAGCGCTCCCAAGAAGATTGACCTTATGATAAGGACTCTGACTCCTTTTTCTTTCTTGGAGATTTATTTGAAAAAGCTTCACAGAAATAAAAAGTCATAAGATTCATAAAAGCATAATTAAAACAACGCGTTTCGGCTATATATGTCATAAAATAGCCTTCCTCAGGTATATGAAGTATTACATAAAATTTGGAGGTTATATAGTGTGTATAGCCGAAACACGTTGTTTAATTATGCTTTTATGAATCTTATGACTTTTTATTACTGTGAAGCTTTTTCAAATAAATCTCCTAGAAAGAAAAAGGAGTCAGAGTCCTTATCATAAGGTCTATTTCCTTGGGTGCGCTCAATCATCTGCATACCTTGATTATTTGCTTCATTCCATGGGCTCATAGCTGGGAGTTCCGCTCTCTGGAGGATAACAGCATACAAAGGAGACAAAGACCCCTGTAAGACCCCCAGTGGTCAATATGCGAAGAAACAAGGCACAGTAAAGGTGAGTTCTCTTGCCCTGTGTACTTCTGAGAAATATTGCACTTTTACATTTAGATCTGCGCCTGTTTTCTCTCTCCCCACCCTTCTCTGACCTACAGCCTTGAGGTCTATTGTGTGAGATCGACCCTTTAACAAGCCTTGCCATATGACTTAAAACACATGCTAAACGAGAATCTCAATTTTCAGATACTTTGGGATATTGCGCCTCATCAATGCAAAGTATGACATCTGATTTGCCTGTGTGATAAGCTTAAGATTGGGAATCTAAGGGTACGTGCACATCGGACGGTTCTGCATCTTTGCAGACCGTCCTAAAACCGGTGTAGAATAGCAGAAACTGAGTTTTCTGAGCTCAGCAGTGTCCCTCATTTTGTTAACGTTTTGCGATCGGTTTATTAGCGTTTGTACAGCGTGTTCTTGGCGATTTCCCCGGCATTTTTCTTAGCGTTTTCCAGACTGGTTTTTGGTGCACTTGTAAGCTAGATCCGCTGGAAAAACGCTCAAAACAAGTCACTTGCTCTATCTTTGAAAACCGGTGGAAAACCGGTGAAGAAACTGGAAAGGAGACAAAAAAAAACCGTTCTAATGTACACAGCGTTTTCTAAACTCCATTGACTAGCATGTTAATCCAACCGGTGGCTAGGATTAACATAAATTAACATAAAATTCAGCGGAAACCGCCGGCGGAAAACGCTAAAAAACAGCCCACAAAACGTCCGATGTGCACATACCCTAAGGGGTATGGTTTCTCCTTATGGAGAGTGACATGACTGATTTGACATGCCAAGACTTTCAAATGCTACTTCTTATAGATGGCATTAGAGTTCAAATCCTTTTGCACTCTGAAGAGGCAATTTGCATATTTAATTTCCCAAAGGAGCATTGCGGACATTTAATTCAGACTAGACCAGGTGTGTCACTCTCCACAAGGAGAAACCTTACCCCATGGTGATTAAATAACACTGATGGACGGGGAAGTTTCACATTGCTGTTCATGCCCCTAAAGTACATATTGACTCATATTTCAGATATAACTATTCCTTTCTGGTGCAACTATTCCTACTAAGGGCCTACACATCCATTAATAAAGTAGAAGTCATGAGTAGAGATGAGCGCGTATGCTTGTCACTACTCGGTACTCGCACGAATATCTCGGTTCTCGGGGTACTCGGCGAGTACAGAGTAATCTTGCGATACTCTTGCTATGCTCGGGGTCCACCTCCCTGCACGTTGGCGCTTTCTCCAGAGCCAGCCCGCATGCAGGGATTGGCTGGCAGACACTGTAATGCCACAGCCAAGTTGGTTGTGGCATTACAGTGATTGGCTGGCCGCACAGCATCATCAGGTCTTTATAAGACCTGACCGCGCTGTGCTCGTCACTCTGCGCCATTAGACAGTCAGTGTAGGGATAGCTGCTGCTGATTGAGGGACAGATTTGTGGCCTTTCAGCTAGTGTAGGCACAGGGCTGCCAGTCTAATTACCACAACAGTCCTTCTGAGGACTAATAGAGCTGTAAACAGGCAGGCAGGGAGGCAGGGTATATACTAAACTTTGCTGTGCCAGTATACCAGCCTGCATCGCATCTGGGGCTGGTTTCCAGGCTCATCCATCCCAAAAGCAGTGCTTTTAGGGATTTATTTAGCTCACTATAGGCAGGAGTAGGTTTTAGCTCAAATTAGGATACGCCAAAAGCCTCTGCTAAAAACCAACTCTTGTCTGCACTAATTTATCATCTAAGTGCGCCACTGTAGGTTGCAGCGTAAATTAGGGTACAATAAAAGCCTTGTGCTAAAAAACAACTCTTGTCTGCACTAATTTAGCATCTAAGTGCTGCTACTGTAGGTTGCAGCGTAAATTAGGGTACACCAAAAGCCTCGTGCTAAAAACCAACCCTTGTCTGCACTAATTTAGCATCTAAGTGCTGCTACTGTAGGTTGCAGTGTAAATTAGGGTACACCAAAAGCCTCGTGCTAAAAACCAACTCTTGTCTGCAATAATTTAGCATCTAAGTGCTGCTACTGTAGGTTGCAGCGTAAAGTAGGGTACACCAAAAGCCTCGTGCTAAAAACCAACTCTTGTCTGCGCTAATTTAGCATCTAAGTGCAGCTACTGTAGGTTGCAGTGTAAATTAGGGTACAACAAAAGCCTCGTGCTAAACACCAACTCTTGTCTGCACTAATTTAGCATCTAAGTGCTGCTACTGGAGGTTGCAGCATAAAATAGGGTACACCAAAAGCCTCGTGCTAAAAACCAACTCTTGTCTTCACTAATTTAGCATCTAAGTGCTGATACTGTAGGTTGCAGCGTAAATTAGGGTACACCAAAAGCCTCGTGCTAAAAACCAACTCTTGTCTGCACTAATTTATCATCTAAGTGCTGCTACTGTAGGTTGCAGCGTAACTTAGGATACGCCAAAAGACTCGCTATTGTAGTCAGTGTTTGTGTCTAACTAGTCCACCTACAGGGCCTTAATTTCAAAACTTAGGGTCATGCTAAAAACCAACTCTTGTCTGCACTAATTTATCATTTAAGTGCTGCTACTGGAGGTTGCAGCGTAAAATAGGGTACAACCAAAAGCCTCGTGCTAAAAAACAACTCTTGTCTTCACTAATTTAGCATCTAATGGCCCCTTTACACGCAGCTACAGGTAACAGGTTTTCCACAGGTAACTTACTGGTTGCAGTGAAATCATGAAGACATGGTTCTATCTTGTTGCTGTGTACAAATGGAATAATCTCTCCATGATTTCACTGCAGCAGTAAGTTACCTGTGGAAAACCTGTTACCTCTAGCTGCGTGTAAAGGGGCCATTAGTGCTGATACTGTAGGTTGCAGCGTAAATTAGGGTACACCAAAAGCCTCGTGCTAAAAACCAACTCTTGTCTGCACTAATTTAGCATCTAAGTGCTGCTACTGTAAGTTGCAGTGTAAATTAGGGTACACCAAAATCCTCGTGCTAAAAACCAACTCTTGTCTGCACTAATTTAGCATCTAAGTGCTGCTACTGTAGGTTGCAGTGTAAATTAGGGTGCACCAAAAGCCTCGTGCTAAAAACCAACTCTTGTCTGCACTAATTTAGCATCTAAGTGCTGCTACTGTAGGTTGCAGCGTAAATTAGGGTACAACAAAAGCCTCGTGCTAAACACCAACTCTTGTCTGCACTAATTTAGCATCTAAGTGCTGCTACTGTAGGTTGCAGCGTAAATTAGGGTACACCAAAAGCCTCGTGCTAAAAACCAACTCTTGTCTGCGCTAATTTAGCATCTAAGTGCAGCTACTGTAGGTTGCAGCGTAAATCAGGGTACAACAAAAGCCTCGTGCTAAAAACCAACTCTTGTCTGCACTAATTTATCATTTAAGTGCTGCTACTGGAGGTTGCAGCGTAAAATAGGGTACACCAAAAGCCTCATGCTAAAAACCAACTCTTGTCTGCACTAATTTAGCATCTAAGTGCTGCTATTGTAGGTTGCAGCGTAAAATAGGGTACACCAAAAGCCTCATGCTAAAAACCAACTCTTGTCTTCACTAATTTAGCATCTAAGTGCTGATACTGTAGGTTGCAGCGTAAATTAGGGTACACCAAAAGCCTCGTGCTAAAAACCAACTCTTGTCTGCACTAATTTATCATCTAAGTGCTGCTACTGTCGGTTGCAGCGTAACTTAGGATACGCCAAAAGACTCGCTATTGTAGTCAGCGTTTGTGTCTGACTAGTCCACCTGCAGGGCCTTCATTTCAAAACTTTGGGTCGTGCTAAAAACCAACTCTTGTCTGCACTAATTTATCATCTAAGTGCTGCTACTGTCAGTTGCAGCGTAAATTAGGATACACCAAAAGACTCGCTATTGTAGTCAGTGTTTGTGTCTAACTAGTCCACCTACAGGGCCTTCATTTCAAAACTTAGGGTCATGCTAAAAACCAACTCTTGTCTGCACTAATTTAACAACTAAGTGCTGCTACTGTAGGTTGCAGCGTAAAATAGAGTACACCAAAAGCCTCATGCTAAAAACCAACTGTTGTCTGCACTAATTTAGCTGTATACAGTCAGCACCACATTGAAAATGCGCAAGTCCAGTGGCAAGGGACAAGGAACTGGATGTGATGGTGGTGCAGGCAGAGGGCGGGCCCGTGTGCAAGCTCGAATTGCGCCATGACAAACGCCCACATCATCTTACTCGACTTTCTTGTCCCAATGTCTAGGTGAACGCAGCAGTACTCCACTATTAAACCAAGACCAAAGTCAACAGGTTGTTAGTTGGATAGCAGGTAATGCTTCCAGTCAGTTTGGCACCACCACAAATACCCTGTCTTCCACACGATCAAGTGTCAGTAGCTGTGAGACTGGACCGCACATTCCACACCCTGATCCTCCTTCCTCCCACCATGCTGAGTGCCCGACCCTGGACATAGCTGATCCCACACTTGGACACTCGGAAGAGCTGTTCACGTATCCATTCGCACATTCTGGCCTCTCGCCAGCTCCAGTTGAATTGGGTCATTAGGAGATCGTATGTACCGATGCCCAAATATTTGAGCAGACACGGTCTCACGAAGGCAACGGTGGGAACGTGTCTCAACAAGAGGTGGACGATGATGAGACACAATTGCCAGAAAGTCAGGAGGAGGACCAGGGTGCGGAAGTGGAAGACGACGTGGTGGATGATCCAGTAACTGACCCCACCTGGCAGGAGGACATGCAGAGTGAAGACAGCAGTGCACAGGGGGAGTTGGGCGTAGCATCACAACAGGCCGGAAGAAGCAGGGTGGTGTCCGCAGGCAGAAGGCAGGCTACCGTTCCCCAGACCAACAACACGAGTGATGTTGCCAGTACAACTGCTAGGTCTTCCCGAGTCTGGCTGTTTTTTAAGGTGTCTACAGATAATTCGAAAAAGTCCATTTGCAACACCTGCCATGCCAGCATCAGCAGGGGTAGCAAAACTAGCAGCCTGACCACCACCAGCATGATCAGGCACATGGCAGCAAAGCACCCAACTTTGTGGGATGTACAGCCGAGTACAGGAGCATTGTCTGCAAGCCTATCCCCTGTCCATACTGCAGGCGAAGATGCCTCCTGTCCTTCACCTGTACTTGCACAAGCAGAAGTAGCACCATCATCAGCCATGCCCTTGTCCCAGCGCAGCGTTCAGTTAACCATACCCCAATCTTTGGAACGCAGGCGCAAATACGCTGCCAACGCCCCACATGCCACAGTTCTAAATGCACACATTTCACGACTGCTTGCGCTGGAAATGTTGCCTTTTAGGCTGGTAGAGACGGAAGCATTTCGCAACCTGATGGCGGCGGCTGTCACACGTTACTTGGTCCCCAGCCGCCACTCCTTTTCCCGGTGTGCCGTCCCCGCATTACATAAGCACGTGTCACAAAACATCATACGTGCCCTTAACAATGCAGTTTCCAGCAAAGTCCACCTAACCACAGACACGTGGACAAGTGCTTGCGGGCAGGGCCGGTACATCTCACTGACGGCACACTGGGTTAATATTCTGGAAGCCGGGACCCAGTCTGACCTTGGGACGGAACACGTCCTTCCCACACCGAGGATTGCAGGCCCTAACTCAGTCAGGGTTTCACGCACAGTGTACAGCTCTGGCACGTCATGCTCCTCCTCCTCCTCCTTTTCCTCCACTGCACCCTCCACACCAGTCCCAAGCTGGAAGCACTGCAGCACTGCCTCGGCTAAGCGGCAACAGGCTGTGCTGAAGCTTATATGCATAGGTGACAAACCCCACAACGCTGAAGAGTTGTGGACAGCTCTGAAACAGCAGGCAGATCACTGGATCACACCGCTGAACCTACAGCTAGGCATGGTCGTGTGTGACAATGGCCGGAGCCTTGTGGCGGCTCTAAGGCGAGGCGAGCTGACACATGTTCCATCCGTGGCCTATGTGCTCAAGCTCGTGGTTCAGTGGTTTATTAAATCCGACCGGAGCTGTCTGATCTGCTTGTCAAAGTACGCCGCCTCTGTGCCCATTTCAGAAAGTCACCTACTGCTTCTGCCAGCCTTGCTGGCTTTCAGCGGCGTTTGCAGCTTCTGGCTCACAGACTGGTGTGTGATGTCCCCACACGTTGGAATTCCACACTGCACATGTTGGTCAGGATTTGTGAGCAGAAGAGGGCAGTTGTTGAGTACCAGCATCAACTAGGCTGTCGGTATACGGTTCAAACTCCACACATTAGACCTCAGGAGTGGACATGGATGTCCGACATATGTACCATCCTCCAAAACTTTGAGGACTCCACCAAGATGATGAGCGGCGATAACGCCATCATTAGCATCACCATCCCGCTTCTCTGTCTTCTAAAACGCTCTCTGCTCAAAATCAAAGACGATGCATTGCAGGCGGAGCAGGATGAACTCATCAGCAACAAGAAACTGTACTGGGTGATTACACACAGCCTCATCTCATCCCAACGTGCATTGGAGGACTATGACGAGGAGGAGGATGAAGAAATGGAGCTACTTTCATTC
Source organism: Allobates femoralis (assembly GCA_033576535.1). Taxonomy (NCBI): domain Eukaryota; kingdom Metazoa; phylum Chordata; class Amphibia; order Anura; family Aromobatidae; genus Allobates; species Allobates femoralis. The sequence continues at coordinate 126,548,575 of JARQOC010000010.1, read as the reverse complement.
GGAATTGACGGTAATACATGCTCAACCGTCATACCGTCAGTTCAGCGTGGATGGCCAGAGGACAGGGGAGGGGAGGAGGAGGATGATGAGGCCAGCATGGACCATCATGCTGTTGGTGGGGACTCTGAAGTCTTGCCTGTTAACAGTCTGGCGCACATGGCTGACTTTATGTTACGCTGCCTGTCTCGTGACCCTCGCGTTATCAACATCTTAGCGGACACTCATTACTATTTGGTGACACTTTTAGACCCACGCTACAAGGAGAACTTTCAACAGTATAAGACAGGACAAGAGGGCACCGCTCCAACTGGTCAAACCGCAGGTATAGTTGCCAATGGGTAAGAGGCACAACAGGTCCGGGGTGCCAGTCAAAGAATGTCCAGATAACCATACAATAAGGATGAAAGGAAGACGGCACTCACCGAGTAGAAGCAAGCAGCGGTGTTCTTTATTCAGGGAACATCACACGAATGTAGGGAGGGGGTGCCAGGGGTGACGACGGACCGTTTCGGGCTCTCGCCCTTCTACTGGTCTTTTATTCCCGAGGCGAAGAGGTCTACAAAAATGTTGCAGTAGCAGAAGGCCATAGTCGTGGAATTAGAAAAAAAATTCCCTTCTGAAAACGCTAGCGGCAGAGGTCATGATTCGGGTGGTTAGTGGTTGGTGGTTAGCACTGTACAGTGGCTCAGTGGTTAGCACAGTATGGTGGCTCAGTGGTTAGCAGTGTATATGGTGTCAGTGAGTATAGATGTCGGCGTGAGAGTACATGGGGGTATGAGTGTGAGACTGTACAGAGAGGGGGGGGTGTATGTGAAGTGGCCAGGGGATCGCGTGTGTGGGGAGGTGCAGAAAGAGAGGGGGGGTGTGGTGAGGAGTGTGATGGTGTGTCAGTGGAGATTGTGAGGCACAGTAGAGGCCTCCGATGGCGGTAGTGGGGCATCGAAAGCCCCGCTACCGCCAAATATCGGCCATCTTGGATCACCCGCGACGGGTGTACAGGCAGCTTCTGTCACGGATGTGACGTAGCAATACCGTTATATAGTGACGGAAGTTGGCTTAGGGCTTATATTATAATAGATAGAATACATACAGCAGTAGCGGTGTGCAGCGGTGCCAGTGTGCAGCGGTGCCGGAGTCCAGGAGGAGACAGCAGGAGGGTGCGGGCAACAGGGGGCTCGGGGAACAGCGGGCTCAGTGGTTAGCACAGTATGGTGGCTCAGTGGTTAGCACAGTATGGTGGCTCAGTGGTTAGCACCGTATGCTGGCTCAGTGGTTAGCACTGTACAGTGGCTCAGTGGTTAGCACTGTATGGTGGCTCGGTGGCTAGCACTGCACGGTGACTCAGTGGTTAGCACTGTATGATGGCTCAGTGGTTAGCACTGTAAGGTGGCTCAGTGGTTAGCACTGTACAGTGGCTTAGTGGTGAGCATTGTATAGTGACTCAGTGGTTAGCACAGCGCGGCGGCTCAGTGTTTAGCACTGCGTGGTGGCTTAGTGTTTCGCAAAGTATGGTGGCTCAGTGGTTAACACAGTATATGGCCGCTCAGTGGTTAGCCCTATATGGAGGCAGAGTGCTTAACTCTGTATGGAGGCTCATTGGTTAGCACAGTATGGTGGGTCAGTGGTTAGCACTGTATAAGGTGGCTCAGTGGTTAGCACAGTATGGTGGCTCAGTGGTTAGCAGTGTATATGGTGGCTCAGTGGTTAGCACTGTACAGTGGCTCAGTGGTTAGCACTGTACAGTGACTCAGTTGTTAGCACAGTATGGTGGCTCAGTGGTTAGCAGTGTATATGGTGGTTCAGTGGTTGGCACTGTACGGTGGCTCAGTAGTTAGCACTGTACGGTAACTCAGTGGTTAGCACTGTACGGTGGCTCAGTGGTTAGCACAGTATGGTGGCTCAGTGGTTAGCACTGTACGGTGGCTCAGTGGTTAGCACAGTATGGTGGCTTAGTGGTTAACAGTGTATATGGTGGCTCAGTGGTTAGCAGTGTATATGGTGGTTCAGTGGTTGGCACTGTATGGTGGCTCAGTAGTTAGCACTGTACGGTAACTCAGTGGTTAGCACTGTATGGTGGCTCAGTGGTTAGCACTGTATGGTGGCTCAGTGGTTAGCAGTGTATATGGTCGGCTCAGTGGTTAGCAGTGTATATGGTGGCTCAGTGGTTAGCACTATATGGTGGCTCAGTGGATAGCACTGTACGGTGGCTCAGTGGTTAGCACTGTACGGTGGCTCAGTGGTTAGCACTGTACGGTGGCTCAGTGGTTAGCACTGTACGGTGGCTCAGTGGTTAGCACTGTACGGTGGCTCAGTGGTTAGCACTGTATGGTGGCTCAGGGTTAGCACTGTATGGTGGCTCAGTGGTTAGCACTGTACGGTGGCTCAGTGGTTAGCACTGTACAGTGGCTCAGTGGTTAGCACAGTATGGTGGCTCAGTGGTTAGCAGTGTATATGGTGGCTAAGTTGTCAGCACTGTACAGTGGCTCAGTTGTTAGCACTGTAGGGTGGCTCAGTGGTTAGCACTGTATGGTGGCTCAGTGGTTAGCACTGTACGGTGGCTCAGTGGTTAGCACTGTACGGTGGCTCATTGCTTAGCACTGTATGGTGGCTCAATGGTTAGCACTGTACAGTGGCTCAGTAATTAGCACAGTATGGTGGCTCAGTGGTTAGCAGTGTATATGTTGGCTCAGTGTTAGCACTGTACGGAGGCTCAGTGGTCAGCACTGTACGGTGGCTCAGTGGTTAGCACTGTACAGTGGCTCAGTGGTTAGCACTGTACAGTGGCTCAGTGGTTAGCACAGTAAGGTGGCTCAGTGGTCAGCAGTGTATATGGTGGTTCAGAGGTCAGCACTGTACGGTGGCTCAGTGGTCAGCACTGTACGGTGGCTCAGTGGTCAGCACTGTACGGTGACTCAGTGGTCAGCATTGTACGGTGACTCAGTGGTCAGCATTGTACGATGGCTCAGTGGTCAGCACTGTACAGTGGCTCAGTGGTCAGTGGAGGACAGAGGGCAGAGTTGTCAGTATAGGCCGGGGGGGGCAGAGTGGTCAGCATAGGCCTGGAGGCGCAGAGTTGTCAGCGGAGGCCGGGGAGGGGGGGGCAGAGTGGTCAGCATAGGCCGGGGGGTGGCAGAATGGTCAGTGTAGGACGGGGGGGCAGAGTGGTCGGTGGAGGCCGGGGGGGGCAGAGTGGTCAGCGGAAGCTGGGGGGGCAGAGTGGTCAGAGGAGGCCGGGGGGGCAGAGTGGTCAGCAGATGCCGAGGGGGCAGAGTGGTCAGCACAGGCCGAGGGGGCAGAATGGTCAGCAGAAGCCTGGGGGGGCAGAGTGTCAGCGAGGCGGGGGGCAGAGTGGTCAGCAGAGGCTGGGGGGGGCAGAGTGGTCAGCGGAGGCTGGGGGGGCAGAGTGGTGAGAGGAGGTCGGGGCAGAGTAGTCAGTGGAGGCAGGGGGTCCAGAGTGGCCAGCGGAGGCTGGGGGGGCAGAGTGGTCAGCGGAGGCGGGGGGCAGAGTGGTCAGCAGAGGCTGGGGGGGACAGAGTGGTCAGCAGAGGCCATGGGGGGCAGAGTGGTCAGCGGAGGCTTGGGGGGGCAGAGTGGTCAGCGGAGGCTGGGGGGGCAGAGTGGTCAGCGGAGGCTGGGGGCAGAGTGGTCAGCGGAGGCCGGGGGGGCAAAAAGGTCAGAGGAGGCCAGGGGGGAAGCAGAGTGGCCAGCGGAGGCTGGGGGGAGGGGGCAGAGTGTGGTTAGCGGAAGTCGGGGGGAAGCCAGAGTGGTCAGCGTAGGCCGAGGGGGCAGAGAGGTCAGCGGAGACTGGGGGGGGCAGAGTGGCGACTACATACTTATGTACATCGCCAGCGCCATCTTGCATGTCGCCACTCTGAACAGGGCGAAACCAAGATGGCGGGCGGGAAGTCTTGCGATACTTCCCGGCCGCCATCTTGGTTTCACCATGTCCGGGTTGGCGACATTAAAGACAGCAGCCGGGAAGTCTCGCAAAGCGAGACTTCCCGGCCGCCATTTTGCATGTCGCCGCTGTGCACAGGACGAAACCAAGATGCCGGCCGGGAACTGTCACGAGATTTTCCGCCCGCCATCTTGGTTTCACTATGAGCGGCGAGAGGGAAGAACCAGGAAGACGGAGGCGTCGGACAGAAGAGGATGCGATCGGGTGTGCGGACGGGTGGTAAGTATAACGTTAGCATGGAGGGCAGAGCAGCACTTTGGAATCGGTAGTGGGGCAGTGAACGTCCCCACTACTGACAAAGCGGCGGCTTTATTAGTTAGGGTTAAAGGTACCTAAGCCAGTTTCAGTCGGATGTGACGTCATAAATGTTACATAGTGACGGAAGCTGGCTTAGGGAAATTACTAGATAGGATGTGGGCAGCTTTCCTGTGGGCATTTTTCAGGGAATCACAGACAGAAACCAAAACCTGGCATCATAGACATACTGGGTGTAGCCCTGTTATCTGGCTAATAATGCCGCTGCTGGCGATCTGCCGTTATACTTTGATTTGTTAAACAGTAACAAGAAAGTTCTCATCAGTGACCTGAGATCACTGGAAAGTAGAAGTCTGGAACAGAAGAGTTTCCACCGGTGACTGCAGCTCACGAGGCATGGGGAATCTGCCGCATATTCTACTGCTCAGCACCTTGTATCTATCTACAACTGGAACAGGTGAGGACCGGGTGCAAGATGCTACAACCTAATAGTTATATTCTTACACATAGGGGCAGTATTATAGTAGTTATATTCTTGTATATAGGAGCAGTATTATAGTAGTTATATTCTTGTATGTAGGAGCAGTATTATAGTAGTTATTTCTTTATATAGGGGCAGTATTATAGTAGTTATATTCTGTACATAGGAGAAGTATTATAGCAGTTATATTCTTGTACATAGAAGCAATATTATAGTAGTTATATTCTTGTACATAGGGGCAGTATTATAGTAGTTATATTCTTGTACATAGGGGCAGTATTATAGTAGTTATATTCTTGTATATAGGGGCAGTATTATAGTAGTTATATTCTTGTACATAGGAGCAGTATTATAGTAGTTATATTCTTGTACATAGGGGCAGTATTATAGTAGTTATATTTCTGGACATAGGAGCACTATTATAGTAGTTATATTCTTGTACATAGGAACAGTATTATAGTAGTTATATTCTTGTACATAGGAGGCAGTATTATAGTAGTTATATTCTTGTACATAGGGGCAGTATTATAGTAGTTATATTCTTGTATATAGGGGGCAGTATTACAGTAGTTATATTCTTGTATATAGAGGCAGTATTATATTATAGTAGTTATATTCTTGTACATGGGGCAGTATTATAGTAGTTATATTCTTGTACATAGGAGCAGTATTATAGTAGTTATATTCTTGTACATAGGAGCAGTATTATAGTAGTTATATTCTTGTACATAGGGGCAGTATTATAGTAGTTATATTCTTGTATATAGGAGGCAGTATTATAGTAATTATATTCTTGTACATAGGGCAGTATTATAGTAGTTATATTCTTGTATATAGGAGCAGTATTATAGTAGTTATATTCTTGTACATAGGGGCAGTATTATAGTAGTTATATTCTTGTACATAGGCGCAGTATCATAGTAGTTATATTCTTGTATATAGGAGCAGTATTATAGTAGTTATATTCTTGTATATAGGATCAGTATTCTAGCAATTATTTTCTTGTATATATGAGCAGTATTATAGCAGTTATATTCTTGTGCATAGGAGCAGTATTATAGTAGTTATATTCTTGTATATAGGAGGCAGTATAGTATATTCTTGTATATAGGAGCAGCATTATAGCAGTTATATTCTTGTGCATAGGAGCAGTATTATAGTAGTTATATTCTTGTATATAGGGGCAGTATTATAGCAGTTATATTCTTGTAAATAGGAGCAGTATTATAGCAGTTATATTCTTGTGCATAGGAGCAGTATTATAGTAGTTATATTCTTGTACATAGGGGGCAGTATTATAGCAGTTATATTCTTGTAAATAGGAGCAGTATTATAGCAGTTATATTCTTGTACATAAGAGCAGTATTATAGTAGTTATACTCTTGTTCATAGGAGCAGTATTATAGTAGTTATATTCTTATATATAAGAGCAGTAGTATAGTAGTTATATTCTTGTACATAGGGAAGTATTATAGTAGTTATATTCTTGTATATAGGAGCAGTATTATAGTAGTTATATTCTTGTACATAGAGGCAGTATTATAGTAGTTATATTCCTGAACATAGGAGCAGTATTACAGTAGTTATATTCTTGTACATAGGAGCAGTATTATAGTAGTTATATTCTTGTACATAGGAGCAGTATTATAGTAGTTATATTCTTGTATATAGGAGCAGTATTATAGCAATTATACTCTTGTACATAGGAGCTATTCTGCCTTCCTCCATGTGTAGTGCTGTGTGGATTTCAGCATATAGCCAAATCTTTGTCCACTTCCCCAGTAAACAGACTGTAGAGGCTCTGTAGTCTTAATTTATTGGAGTGATGTAGTCGACTTGTTAAAAACTATACATAATACAAAGAGTCTATATCAGTACTGGGTACATACCAGAAACAGCACAATGACACAGAAATACAATCAACATGACTAACTGGGGCAAAGTTCATTGCTGCTAGTGTAGTGCCCCTGCAGAATGGAGGCTACGACAGAGCATAGCAGCTGGGGTTTGTATATCGGTCACTTCGCACCAACACCCCACACACACCTCCGATCCCATGCCAAAGTCACTTCATGTCAGGTAAGGGATGGCGGGAGGAGCTAGGTGGAGGGTAGAATGTAGAAAATAACTGGGGAACGGGTGGAGGAACTGGAGTAAAACCCAGGAACACTAAGTTAGAGAGGTTCTTCTAAGAGAGGTTGACCAAGAGAGTTCATCTGAGGTGGTTAACTGGAGAAGAACAGAAAGAACTAGACATCTAAGCAGAGACACCTATCAGGTAACCAGTGACAGAGACCAGACTGGGAACAGCAGGGCCTGGAAGCCTGTGCCACTGATGGCTGGCCGAGGACCCAGGCTGAGACCGAGGTGTCGCAAATATGTATCGCAGGGACTGGGCAAAGACCAGTAAGGGGTTAAATCTCCTGCCCATCCAGGAGAGGTCAGGACCGGATACACAAACACACACCACCAGTCCCACTGACTCTGGTCTCCCCAGGGAGCCATGATGGGAACAGCAGAGGGTGACAAAAATCACACACAGAGGAAGCTTCAAAGGGAAAGGAACCATCTCAGATAGTGATCAAAGAGACCCGCAGATGAGAAGCAAAACCAGGACACTTAGTTAGAAGACAAAGACATTTTTAAAACATAATGTATGCATGGCTAAATGAGTGAGTGCCCAATCATAGGCCAAGAATTAGAATTCTAAACTAGAAGGCCGGTCTAGGGTCTGACCCCCCGGCTGGGTCTATATCTGGGCTCGCACAGCCGCTGCTGGGGTGTCACAGTGATGGGTCAGTGGAAGCTGCTGTGATCATCATTCCATCTAGTATATATAAGAAACAGACATGTCTGTTTCTTATATATACTTTGTGAATTTCGTGGCATGGTGAGCACCTGGATCATATTTACCCCTATATTGTGGTGCTCCTCTTAGTCTTCCTTACACATCATTCCATCTATTCCTGCCCTCCCCATCGGGCAACACAGAAACAAAGTGTACTTTTCTGTAAGTTTTTCCTTTTTATTTCATTGTTTGCATATGTGTATGTCATTTTATTATTTCTATTTTTATATCTTTTTATGTAAGCACTGTACCTTTTATATTAAAGCTTAAAACTTTAATAAGCTGAAACCTTGTTTGTTCTAAAAGGATTCATAGCCCTAAGAAGTGTGTGATCCTGTTGATTGGCTGACAGTATTATTTCAGGGACTTACCCCCTGTATGTTGGTAAGTGGTGGCAGCGTGTGTGAAGCGGGGTGCACAGTGTGAGTCGGGGTGTGATTGATGCTCCTTTTCAGCATAGGACAGAGGTCGAGTGCTGGATTGAGTGAGAGGAGATAGATTAACCCTTGCAGGTGCAACCCCAAGTCACGTGCTGAGAAGAGTGTACGTGACAAATTGGTGGCAAGCGGTGGGATAGAATTTATTTCTATTAGAGCATTAGTGCATGGTTTAAGAAATTATTCCCTGTACTAAAGAATTGGTGTCTTTGCGAGGAGCGACCAGTTCTACAAGGTTCAGCTCAGTGCTTACTTAGACATACTTGCAAACAGTTTCCCTCCCCTGTTTTTCTTTTCTATTTTTTATTTGGCAAAGGCTGTTCATTGACATGGCAGCCCAATACAAGAAGAAGAACATGCAGACTCTGATCAACCTCTGCGAGCAAAGAGGATAGAGACTGCCGACAAGTCCAAGGATATGCTGGCTCACGCATTGGCGGAGCACGACTTGGCGCAGACTGATGAAGCACCTGAACACAGACAGAGTCCACCTCTGACAGGCCAAGTAATGCCAGTTCTTGCACCGGAGATGCCCTCTGGAGGTGCCAGCAATGCCGGTTCTGAGGAGTCTATGGACTTGTCTTTACAAATGGCCTTACAACAGCTGGGAACAAGCGATCCCAATCAGCGCCGGCAGCTTATTGTTCAGTTCCAGCAGGCTGAGAGAGAGGCTGCTGAACGCCGGGCTGAGAGAGAGGCTGCCCAGGCTGAGAGAGAGGCTGCTGAACGCCAGGCCGAGAGAGAGGCTGCCGAACGCCTGGCCGAGAGAGAGGCTGCTGCCGCCGAACGCCAGGCCGAGAGAGAGGCGGCTGCTGCAGAACGCCAGGCCGAGAGAGCGTTCAAGCTTCAGATGGCCCAAGTAGAGAGGGGTATCAATCCTCAGACAACCCCCTCCCAGGACATAAATCTAAGGAGACCGCGTTTGGAAAACATCCCTGTGATGGAGAAGGACACGGACTTAGATACTTTCCTTCGGGGGTTTGAGAAAACCTGCAGACAATACAATCTACCCCGTGAGCAGTGGGCATTGTACCTAGCCCCAGGACTGAGAAGCAAAGCTGCGGAGGCGTTTGCTGACCTCCCACCAGACCTAGATGGTGACTATGATGCAATCAAAGAGGCTCTGATCAGGAAATACAACCTGACTCCTGAGGTGTACCGTAGAAAGTTCCGGAACCTCCAGCGTGGACCACACGACAGCTATAGTGATGTGGTCCACGGGCTCAGAACCAACTTTGAACGGTGGATCCAAGGACTGGAAGTGACCACCTTCGAGGAGATAAAGGATCTGATGGTGAAAGACCAGTTCCTGCATCTTTGTCCCTCTGAGGTGCGACAGTTCGTGATGGATCGGGAGCCACCAGATGCGATCAAAGCAGCGCAGATCGCGGACACCTACGAGGCCAACCGGAGACCGGAGGTGCGGAAGTCGATCATCACCAACGGGAAAGGGGGTAAGCCGATGACCACCATCCCTGCCCCTGCCAGCCGACCTTCCGGAGGTCCTGTCCCCGCCGCCAGCACTTGGCTGACAGCCGATGTCCGCAAATGTTTTATCTGTGGACAACCGGGACATATGAGTGCCACGTGTCCGGAGAGGCAGAAGAGGAGCCCCTCATCTGAGGCCCCAGGGCCTAGTGCTGCTATTTTGTTTGTGGGTGGTACGGGTGGGAGTTCCAGGGAGAACTTGCAGTCGGTCACGGTGGGTAACACCATCACTGTGGGGCTCAGGGACTCTGGCGCGGAACGAACTCTCATCCGCCCCGAATACGTGTATCCCCATGAACTTATCCCTGGAAAGACACTGACTGTCACCGGTATCGGGGGTGAGCGCCGTTATTTGCCCATGGCCCGTGTTTATCTGGACTGGGGTGTGGGAAGAGGGTGGAGGGAGGTTGGGGTAACCAAGAATCTCCCCGCCAATGTGTTATTGGGAATAGATCTGGGGCGGATGGTTGCACATTATGTCCCTGATAACCCTCCTAGGTCTGACATGTCAGGTAATGTCCAGGTGAATAATGTGCAGGATAATGTAAATTTTGATAATGTGAAGGGTGATGTCAATGTGGATAATGTGAAGGTTAATGTCCAGGTTGATAACGGGAAGGGTAATAATGTTGATGATGATGTTGATGATTATGTTGATGTGCCAAGAACTGTCAATGTTGATGATGGGCAGGGAAATGTCAATGTGTTGCCTGTTCATGAAGTGAATCCTGATGTTAGGGAACTCAGTGATATCACACTGCAGGTTGCTATTACTGAGGATCCCATGAAGGTAGCAGGAATCAGCACTAAGGTAGATGGAGGCAGGCATGACAACCCCAAGAGCAGTGGTTGTGTGCCACCTGCCAAGGTCACGACGGACTGTGACATGGCGGGTGCTAGCTGCTCCATGACAAGTGCTGATCAGGAGGCATCACAGCGTGATGGACCTCGTGGTGGAGGAGAACTCAGTGATGTCACGCCACGAGCTGGCATCGCCGAGGGTTTCCTCCACGGTGCAACATTGGTTGCTAAGGTAGATGGTGGCAGGCATGAGGACCCTGGGGAACATGGCCTCATGCAGCGTGCCAGTGTCACGATGGACTGTGACACGGACGTGGGTAGCTGCCCCATGATAAGTGCTGGTCCCGAGGCATCACATCGTGATGGGCCTCAGGGTGGAGGAGGCCTTAGCCATGCCACGCCACGAGCTGGCATCGCTGAGGGTCCCCTCCAGGTAGTAGATCTCGTGGCTAAGGGAGACGGAGGCGGGTATGGTAACCACAAGAGCAGTGGTTACGTGCCACCTGCCAGTGTTACAACAGACTGTGACGTGGCGGGTGCGAGCTGCTCCATCCTTAGCCGGGATCCCGAGGGATCACCACAAAAGGGAAAGGTGCTTTCTCCAACTGGGCACGAGGATGGGAACACAGAGCCCATAATCTGTCCGGCTGGCGGGAAAGCTGTGTTCACTACCTGCCAGGGTGATGGAGGAGCAGCCTCCATATCCTGTCAGAGTAGCGAAAGACCACCCCCCACAGTCGGCCTAGACATTGGGGAGATCGGGCCCATGGTCTATCCAACTGATGGGAAGATGGGTCTCCCTGCCGTTCAGGACCATGGGAAAGAGGTACCCCTGGCTTGTCCGGATGGGAGACTGGTACGCTTGGTCTGCCAGGAAGATGGAAGAGCAAACCCCCTCTCCTGTCAGAAAGGTGTAATGGCAGTCCCAACAGCCTGTCAAGTTAAGGGACTGTCACAGTCCACAGCTTGTCAGGGTGATGGGAAAGCTGGGTCGCTGGCAAGCCAGGCAACTGAGAGAGTGGCGTTATTTCCCGGGGAGATGGCCTACCGAGGTGCTCTCGCCCGCAGATTGAGTACTGGGAATGCAGAGACCGCACTGCCTTCTGGGTCCTCAACCTGTAGAGAAATAACCAGACCACCGGCCGACCCAGAGCAGGTCCAAGATGGTTCCTGTGAGGTCGGGGCTTCCACTCCCCTTCGGGCTACCTCTAGCCAGGGGATTCAGACGGTCATAGCAGAAAATGACATTCCTGAGGTGCTGGAAGACACCGCAGAGACCTCTGTCTCTGAGCCTGAATGTCCTGAATGTATGAATCTTGCTTCTGATTCCACCATTCAACCCAAGAAAGGGATTGATCACGCTGATGGCGTATCACGCCAAGGTGGGCCGGAACCAGGTACGTGCTAGGGAGCCGACCTGTGAGTCAGCCCCATGCACGTTCATAAGGAGGGAGGTGTCGCAAATATGTATCGCAGGGACTGGGCACAGACCAGTAAGGGGTTAAATCTCATGCCCATCCAGGAGAGGTCAGGACCTGATACATAAACACACACTAGCAGTCACACTGACTCCAGTCTCCCCAGGGAGCCATGATGGGAACAGCAGAGGGTGACAAAAATCACACACAGAGGAAGCTTCAAAGGGAAAGGAACCATCTCAGATAGTGATCAAAGAGACCCGCAGATGAGAAGCAAAAGCAGGACACTAAGGCTGCCTTCACACTTGCAGATGGATCTGCAGCGTTTTGCAGATGCATCTGCAAGTGTGAGCATGCTGACCGCGGCCCCTATGTTTATAATAGGGCGCACGCGGTGTGAAAGCTCTCATTCACTCCTATATGTGTACTGTCAGCAGGCGTATGCCTGCTTACAGATCACACTCTCCGCCCGCAGCATGG